>JAECUM010016453.1:0-39897 GCA_016617855.1 Megalonaias nervosa | reverse complement strand
TACTGTTGTAATGATTCAAAATATAATATTATAAATATTTTTTTTTTTAAATAAAAAAAACATATATTGACAGGACAGTACTCCCATGTGAACCCCTAGATTGCCAAACGACATTCTAGAAGGTCCAGAGGGTAACGAAATGGGACAGGATAATACCCCCATGTGAACTCCTAGATTACCAAACGACATTCTAGAAGGTCCAGAGGGTAATTTGTACAGACACAACCCCATGTGAACCCGTAGATTGCCAAACGACATTCTAGAAGGTTCAGAGGGCGATCCGTATTTCTATAGACAGCATGTACACATAAACTTAATTAACTTAGCTCAATGGACAGCACGTACACATAAACTAAATTAACTTAGCTCTATGGACAGCACGTACACATAAACTTAATTAACTTAGCTCTAAGGACGGCATATACACAAACGGGGCCTTCTCTACGTTCAACAGACAAATACACCCTCCCCCATAATTAACCCCGCGGAGTGCCAAAGTGCAAGGACCAAGTGGTGACACGGTGGGAGAGTTGTTGTTGTTGTCATAGGATTTATCGCCATTTTTCAGCACAAGATAGGCTATACATGGCGGCCAGTATTAATGGTGGAGGAAGAACCCGGGAGGACCCAGAAAGAACCACCGACCCACGAGAAGCTACCGGCAAGCTTTCTCACATAACCACATTGGCCGAGCCCGAGACTCGAACCCAAGCAGAGGTGAGATGGCAGTATTCCGTAACGGTGAGCCCTTTAGACCACTCGGCCACTGGGGGCCCCAGGTGGGAGAGTGTGCTTTTCTCTGTTAAAGCTAGGGACGGACCCCAAACTACCTAAGATTGTACTGTATATAAGCTAACCAATACTTGGAAACCTAAAGGTAGCTTTCACAGTAGGCGTGGCTTATTCATTGATGTATTTTTTTTCCTTTTTATCTTAATTATTATCTCCGCAAAAATCTGAAAGAAGCAAGAAACTTGAAAAATTCATGAAAACAAAGATAATGTTTCTTAAAAAAACAATAAAAACAATATTATTTATCAGTAAATACAAATATAATTATTTAGAAACAAAATGCAAGGGAGACAACCTATAAGAATTATCTCCCTTCAAAATACAAGGAAGACAGAATTATCTCCCTTCAAAATACAAGGAAGACAGACAGAGTTATCTCCCTTTAAAAAATTTCATCCCCTATCCTTAAAACATTAACAATAGCTATCATAAAAAACTCATTATCGTGTTTATACAAATAAAATTTAATTTTTCCGGTTACTTTTCGATGACATTCAAATAACTCTCTCATTGCTACCCTGTTGATAAAATACTTACAACCTTTTGCAGAATCCTTCGACCGGTTTAGGTCAATATTTATTTCGGTATATTTTTCTTGACTGTTCGGATCATGAAGATTATCGTATTTCAGCATAAGCTTATCTCTCAACCTTTCAAGATAATCAAAATATTTGCTGTTACCTGATTTAATAAGCGAGAGTTTCATTCTATCAAATTTACTAAACAAATACCTGAAATTTCAACTTTAAATTCAAATGATAATTGCTGGCCATTAACCATTATTTTTTTAATTTTGCTACTAACTCCTTCGGCTAACGTTAAATTTTCGAACATTATTTCTAAAGTTTAGACAAAATTAATTAAAGATGATATTGAATATATCACCTCTGGTACTGGCATAGTGCCCAATAGCTAATGTATTAATTCCATCCTCGCAATAGCGTTTGTCGTCAAAATTACTTAGTCCACGTTTTAGAATTGTATCTGTTTCAAGTTTGTGATGATTTGTTCTGATAACATTTGTTTTAATAAAATTAGTGCAGGTGTTTAGCGCTGCTTTAAAATCATCAAATTTCACAAACTTTTTTACATATCAGCGAGGAATACTTTTTGCTTTTTTTGTCAGTTTATTGTCATCTAATATTACGGCGTACATTTTACTTTAAGTCCAACAAATTCACTAATTGGCACAAACATAAATTTATCTTCATCTTGCCGATGACTTTTTTGTTTGCATCATCATGAAATCCACTACTTGCTGGATCATCTGATAAATCAAATAACTCCTTATGATCATAAATATTTCGATAAACATCCCCACATTTTATGTTACAAACAAGTGAGTCCGTATCAGTAAATAGCAACTCCGAATCTGGCCACTGCTTTTTGGTAAAATTATAGTGAAAGTCGTACACCGTATCAGTAAATAGCAACTCCGAATCTGGCCACTGCTTTTTTGGTAAAATTATAGTGAAAGTCGTACATTAGCCATTTTGATATGTCAAGTACAGGTGCACCAACATAAATCGGTTTATTTAACTTTTAATTTGTCTTTCGTCGCTGTATTGCAACAAGATTTTCATTAAATATTTTAATACTGACAAAACCGTCATCGTTGACTTATTTATTTCTGCGATTCACATCATTTGCTAGCTCGATGTTTACTCGCTTTGTGATATTTTCCATTGTCTTACCAAACACGGAATTGTTCATCAACTTGAAAAAGTTTTTCTCAAAGTCAGTCTTAGCAATACGACGTTTGGTATTTAAATCAATATATTCTGCCATTCAACGAGATTGATTAAATTTTAGCACGCGATGAACTTTTCTCAGAATTAGTCCAGCATCTACTGCTTGTTTTAAATTTTTGTAATTTATCACGTAATTTCTTTTATTTAACAAATTTGGAACTAGCTTATTAACGATCGAATTTTTTGCTGTTGTCATTGCCTGTTGTTCAGGCGATAATAAACTATAATCGATCATCATTGACTCTGCACAAAACGGATAGTCGTTATGTAGATCAAGTAACGAACTAGGATAATCAAGATCAACTTCAACCAAATAACTGACATTTTCTGGGAGATTTTTCTCAGTTTCTTTAAGAAATTGATCTGGAGTTATCCAATGAAATCCACTGCACGGCATGGGCCCTGACATTGCATAGCCATACAAATTATTATGATTTAGATAAATAATATAATTTGACGGTAAATTTTTATTGTAATTGTTTAAGTACTTATTGCTAGCTACCGCATTTTTTTGGGGGGGGGGGTTATAACGCTAATACCGACGCGAATCCCTTTTCCATAAAATTAAACATATCAACATTTGTCAAGAGATCCAATTCTATCTTACTTGTTTTTATCTGAGCATACCATGACAATCCTGGCGCAGAATAATACCAACACGGGTCTAATCCATAATTTTCATGACCAACTTTACGAAAGCTCTCGAAAACATCTGCTAGTAATAATACATCTGTTTTCAAATATAAATCATGATAATCACCAAGTGTCTTATAACCAAATTTATTCCAAATATCTTGTCCATATTTGTATTCGTCATCTGTAATATTTTCGTTTTTTTACCTGCAAGTAAAATTTATTTTTGTCAGGAAGAGAAGTTTCATCACATCTGCTCCAGTCGTCGAGGTACTCATACGGAAAGACACCTTTTTTCTCAGAACAACGTAGTTTTCACCAAAGCAACTTATTAAATTATTGAAACTGCTACAACCTTTTGCATGCTCATCCAATGGTGCTGCCATAATTGCAGACAGTCTATGAAACGTAATTTACCAAGCGTAACAGACATATATTTTTCAAAAATGTTCGGAATACATTTTATTACATTGTTTAATTTTAGTTTAGATTTAATATCCTCATCGCCAAATGCTTCGACAATAATATGACTATCATAATCACGAAAATTATGTAAAACGACAGGAATAATATCTGGCGCATGAAATTTCAAATTACATATATTATGTGCTGCTCCGCCATATTGGCCGGTTAGATGACAGTAATCGCGCACTTTATCGCCTGAACATTGTTCAGGTAGAGGTTTCTCGCAGATATGACAACTAACTGCCTCATCAAAATGAAGTTGTTATTTGGATGTTATTTTTATTGGAATTGTTTTAGATAATCTGTTGAAAATTTTATTAACATCATCTATTAAATTTTTTAGTAATCACACGGCATGATTTTTACCCCTGTACAATGTTATTGGACTTGAAAAATTATCATTAGCGCAACAAACTATTTTATAAGCTGTTCCTCAGGGAACATGTATTTTTCTGGTGCTTGATTTATTTGGATCATTTTCTGCACCTGTCACAGGGACAAGTAGACACTCAAAGTCAGCATAAATAACAAATAGAATACTTAATTTATGATTATAATTTTTAAATTTTTAAACTTTTTCTTTATCTCCTGGCATTGTTATTTTTTGAACATTAACACAGTATTTAACATGCTCGTGCAGTTTTTCATCCTTAGAAAAACCTTGTAAACAACGATATCAGAAATATTTCTTATTTTTATCCTTATTATATTGTCTGCCAACTAACATAATATCCTTTATAAAACAGCAAGTTTATTGTGTTTTGTGTATCTTTTTCTGAGATGTATCTGGGAAAACATTTTCTCGCTCGTCAAGACCAAACACATTATCTGAAATATTATTTTGCTTTTGAAACTTTGGTATTTGATTTTCTGCAACTGGAAAGTTAATGCCATTAAAATTTAATTTTGTTACGTGATTAATATACTTGTCGACGCGATCAGCAATTTTTTCTGCTGGAGACATCGCAGAAAGAATAGCCCACTGGAAACATTTCTTATCAGAGTTCTTTACGTTTATGCAACATTTTTTGTTTTTAATTTTTTTAAAGGAGATCAACGTTAAGTACTACCGCGAAGTACGTTATATCTTGCTGTATGAAATAAAACTTCTTTTATCATTTCAAATTTCCAACCTGATCCTGATGCAGTAAATTCCTCCAATTTTTTATTTATTTCCTGATGTATTTCATCGGCGACTGATGAAATATTTGTTCCAGCCAATCGGCAATCTCGTTGCGGAAATCATTATTATCGAGTAGTGCATGTAACTTTGATAAAGTAACATGATACTGTGATATTAGTTTGCTACTTTTATGTACTGCAAATTCTCGCGTTACAGTCGGATATAAAGAGATGAAACAAATTTATAGAGTTAAAATTTGCTAAAATATTTTGATTATCAAATTTATAACTGTTATCAAATCCTGCAAAAGCGGTAGCTATTTTTGTAGGTTCTCCTATAAGGCTCTTTTTGGCCATATCTCGCAATTTCAGCATTGTTATATAACATTTGATATATTTAATTGATACCTCACCGCACAATACGCTAGTTGAAAAATCAGTTAGAGATATAAATATGCTTACATTATAATCACAAGCGCAAACGAGCAAGAGTATTATTATGTTCAACCCAAATACAACTCGTACGCGGGAAATATGTTAGGGTCGGTGATACATATCAAATACAGACAACCGTTTGGTAAAGCAACACCAGCTGGTTATAAAACTAGTGTAAAATCGGAAGGAGATATCGAGCGAGTTGAAATGTTTAGGAAAGATTTTATTTATACATTATTTTGTATTGAAATTCCAGAAGGACAACGAGTATCTCATGTCAACGGCGCGGTTACCGACGACAACATTGAAAACTTGTCTTTGCAAGGTGAATTTCAACTTCATCCCGTGTTTGATCTGTACGAAGCCTCTGATAAAGGAATTATTCGAAATAGCCAAACAACAAAAGGGCTAGGAAAAATAAATAACAATCGTTATCTTAAAATAACTGTTAGAGGAACACTAACCGATCAAGTTAATTATCAATCACATCGTTTTGTTTACGAAACGTTAAACAGACATATACCTAATGATTTGGTAATAGACCACGTCAACGGCGATAAAACAGATAATCGTCTAGAAAATCTCGAACTTGTTACGCCTAAAGAAAATAACAGACGAGGACGAGGAGGTGGTATTAATTTCAGATGTTCTGCTAAACCTATAATATCATTTAACATTAGTACAGGTGAGGAACTAGAATTTCCTTCGATAACAGCTGCAGCAAAACATTTTAAAATTCATCAACAATCAATAAAAAATGTAGCAGATGGCAGGGCCAAATCAGCAACATCACAATCAATCTCTGACAAAATCATCTTTAGATGTGACGACTAATTATATTTTCTGGCTCGTTTTTAGTTAAGCAATTATGAGCAAACATTAACACATCATTTTTATTAAATTTTAGTGTAATAAACGCATTGTCATTAAGTTTTTTTCTTCTGCCGCTGTTAGCAGAATTTTATTAGAATCACCTTGCATCACATTAACGAAAACAGAATAAGAACTATACCCTGATAAACATTTTCGCACTGCTTCGGCTAATTCTTTGTAATTTAATTTATCAACTTTCTGATGATATTTTATCTCTTTAATCATTTATAATAATAAATTAGATAAAAATATGTTATAATATGGACTTGATGAAACGACTTGCTGATATAATCGCGGACGATAATTTTACAGCAGGAGATGCTGTCTCTGGCGATATAAAAACTGTGAGTGTTGGTTACACAGAAACGATATTCTACTTAACAACTACGACGAACAAGACGAGATTGTGGGCGTGGTTGATAAAAGAAATTGCAGCAGACCGACAACTGGACGAAATGATGTTAAGTATCATATCGCAAAGAAAATCTCGAAATTTAATTTTTCTGTAGATAAAAATCAATCTTTTTAGCGGCTGATAAAACCCTTTTTAAACATTAAAATTCCAGAACGACAGAAAAATACAAAATTCGACTTTTTCTTTGTCAAGATATTTAACCTAATGATGATCTCTTACGATCGCAGACAATATCTAATATCGTTATGTAAACCTGTGAAATGTAAATCTGTCAAACGTAAGTACAAGGAAATTTATAACAATATTATTTCAATATAAATTTAGTTGGAACCCAGCTGTTAAATTTATCGCTATACCCGCGCCATTTGACAAGGCTTTTATTACCTTTTTCTCCTAATAACTTTTTCAATAACAAATATATCTTGCTCAGATTTTGTAGTTTCTGCTCATAAAAATTACCGGTTATTGGCTCACCCAATACATCGTTTAGCACGTATCTTACAGGTATTGTCAGAAAAACTTTATCAACAACAAATACTTTTTCACTCCAGTTTGGGGTAAATCCTTTTTCAAACTTTTTGTGCGTCAGAGAAATTCTAACTTTATCACCAACTTTAAATTTATGTCTGCGATACATGTTTTCATTTGCAAGAATCGGATTTTTAATTGCATCATTTGGTGACATTTACCTTCCGGTCGAGGCGGAAAGGGATCTGTGCTTTGTGTTATTATAATTATCAACAATCTGCTGTAGATCGTCAACGTATTTATTTGTATTTTTAGCTGTCAAATGCTTATGTATCAGTTCTTTTAGTGTGCGATTAAATCGCTCGACAACGACGCTTTTTCCTTCGTTTCCTGTAACATACTTTCTAATGTTATTTTGTTCCAAAAAGTGTTCAAATGTTTTATTAAAAAACTCCGCCCCATGATCGGTCCAGAATTTATTTGGTTTTCTTTCTGTACTTGTTATTTTTTGTTTTAACGCATCAGTCATCGATGTTCCAGTTTTATCTTAAACAGGCACACTAAACGCGTATCTACTAAAAGCATCTATGACGTTAAAACGATATTTCTTTGGAGCGCCATCAGCACCAACGTTAAACTGAGCAAGATTTGACACATCCACTAAATCTATCGCCTAGATATCGTCAACGGCATTTGCGACAACCTTACGTCGCGGAAATTTTTTTTTTAGGTTTATGTAATTGAAACGCAAGCGTCTTCGCTGCAAGATCATCGTATAATTCTTTTCCAAGTCCTAACTTATATATTGTTCCTATCATTCCTTGAACTAACAGTCTATCAAATCGTTCTCGCATATTTGTAGGCTCCATATCGCGTAGTTCATCTAGCATTACTTTATCACAGTCTGATTTTGAGCTCTCTGCACGAACGTTATCAGGACATTCTATATCACGATAACAAATATCATGAAGCATCGCTATTGTATCAACTTGATTATAAGGCTCTTGTCCTGGCAATGGATTATTGTTTTCATCTAACTGTTTCTCTAGTGGATTGTACAGCCCAGTGTAGTTATGGCCAGGCAATGTCCAACCTTCTATTGCTTTTGGTAATTTTCCAATAAATTTGTGAATGTCAATACCGCTGCCAATTACCTCAAGGCGATTGCATGATTGATAGTACGTAACAATTTTATCATGTTCGATACAAAGATTTTTATCACAATCACAATTACATTTCATTTTATTTTATTTTATTCTGCAGCATAACAAATTAAAAGTTTGACAAAAAATGTTTGATTTTTCTTTGGTAGGTTTTAGTCAATTAATCACCTACTAAAATAACCTCCCTGACATTGTCAGGGCACATTCCAGCTCCCGATAATTTCTTTAAAAACATACGTTTTTTTTACCGCAAACAGCGCAAATGTATTTTTACATCGTTCTATTATTTTTTGTTTTTTCCGTTGTCTCATCCTTATTTGTTGTTTTAGTTTTACCTTTGAGACAGTATGTTGACATATTCCTTAGTTTAGATAAAATTCATTGCAATCTCATCATTTGCGTGAGAAGCTTGCTTGTCAAATTGCAAGATAAACTTTAAAAAATCAGGGAATTGGGACATCTGTCCGATAAACATAATACAATAATAACCACAAGCTGATGTTCCAACCGGCTGTAGTTGATTAGACGAGTAATTTATTTATTTTTTTAAATTTTTTAAAAATATATTTTTTTATAAGATCACTCGGAGGAAGTCCGAACGAATCAAAAGAATTATTATTATAGACAGCATCCCAGTGAGTGCCGGATCCATCATCGAAGTTTTGTATGTTTATGATACACGAACCACCTGCTGGTACATTATCTAATTCGTCTTTGGAATATACTCCACGAAATCCGACAATGTCGTTCAATTTTTCAATTATACCGAAATTACTCAATGGCGTCTGGTGCCTGGTAGAGTCATTCCACGTCCTATCCCTAGCAGATTTGGAATTAGACTGCCTGATAACCCCGCTAGCAGCAGAGCAAAAGGAATAATTCCTCCTTGTTTTGTTTTTCTTGGCGACTTCTTTCTTTTAGTTGAAGTTGTCGATCTCTTCGCTGGCGATTTCTTTTTAGCTGGCATTATATTATTATTGTTACATAAAACTAACGATAAGTTTGTTTGATTCCATCACCAGAGACACCGTCGCCAGATACCACTTTTTTAGTTGCTCCAGATACTGCCCCTGGCGCTGCGCTAGTCCCAGTGTTCCTAATACCGGTAGAATCTTTGGTAAAATTACAGAAAATGCTGGTCCAAAAAATCCACAGTGTGTTGCCATCGCTGTTATTTGCACAACGGATAGTTTGAGAACAAAGGGTTTTCCCTGATCAAGTTTGTTAATTTGCTGTTGATTTAACATTACTTTCACTGCTGCGGCGCTGTCAGTCTCCGGAGACTTTGTCATTAGAGAGACAGATTTACGGTTGGCAACCGCTGCTGATATTTGTTTTAATTTGGCCGGGTGTTAGGTATATTTCTCTGGTTGTGTGTTTCGTTTTCATTTTATACTTGTTTGTTAGATTAAACTTGGACAGTCATCCTTCCCTTGGTCGAATCAATTGTCAAGAATCTATCACTGACAACTAGCGCATATACGTTATACGAATTAGTTGCACCTGGAGTCATACCAAGCGTCCAAGTGACCTCAATATCAACAGTCGAACCAATAACACGCTGGGAATGTTTTGATATGTCAAAATAATAGATAGGATACAGTGATCGAAATTCCTCTAATGATATCTGTGATCCACTGTCTGTGTCCTGATATTTTTGCATAGCCTCCATAAGGTACATGTACGGCCGAGATATGTTTTTTGTTTCATCATCAGCAAAATTACATTCGATTGCACGTTCGGGATATTGTTTAGAATTTACTTTAACAAATATTCGTCTAACATCAGGGTTATCAAATACAGAGTTGGTCATTTCTTGATCACTACGACGTGCCTGTCGTTAAAATACAACAAACAAGTGTCGCGGTAATTGTTCGCTTGACGTAGTTGTAACACGCCAGGTGTAATCAGCTGCGTTAGGAATTGCTGTTTGATAAATTCTGTTTTGCTGAAAATATATTTTTTTCGTGTAAGCGGTCAATAATGATTCGAGTTCCATTGTTTAAGCTAAAGATGGGACAACTCGTGGCATCCACAGCGCTAATCTTTTAATAGAAAACTGTCCTTCAGCTACTCCATCAACGTGTATTGTACAATCGTCTTTGTGGCTATTGTTCTTGAATAATCATCGCTAAACGAGACGATATTTAGTATTGTACTCGCTACGGGCAAGTGCATTGACATATCTTCCACAGTATGATTGGCCAGTTGGTACCGTGGACTTTAAAACAAGCTCCAACCGTTATTGACAAGTGCAATTTCTGCACCAGCTGCAATATCACCGCCTATCGCAGTTAGTAATTGACCACGCACTTCCAACACCGCCTTGTGCGGCAACAAAAACACGTCCTCGTCTCTTGTGTTAAAAGTTCTGACTCCAGCTTTATTTGGTTTGTTTGAGTTTTCGTCGAGATACTCAACATACTCGAATTCTGTCACTGTGTCGTCGGTATCATGTTCTTCGGCAAGATCAAGATAATTTTTAGCTGACATTATTTATTCTATAATCCACACAAAATTTAAGTAACTAGAAAGCAGCAGGAGTTAATCTTTTTTCTTTACAAGTTTGCGCATTACCTCTTCACAACGTGGTTACAGTAATTTATTTTTTGTTGTAGCTATCATAGCTCGTTCTGTTTCCGCTGTTGGTGCAATATCTGATATTGCTCGTTTTATATCCAATTCTGAAGGTGGGCTGCCTTTAAATTTATCAGCGATCTTTTGTCCTACTGCACTGCCTACTGCACTAGCTGCCCCCGTTGCAAAAGCTTTCCCTGCGTCAAGTGTAATTCGTGATACTTTACGCGCAATTCCTGGGATGTTTTCAGCTATTCTTGTAAATATATTTCAAAAAAAAAATCCACCCACAATTTTTCTTCTATAAACTTTATATTGTCTCATTTTTGTTATTAAATTAGGTTTACAAAATTTACGCCTACAATCACAAAGTCAATAGCGAGGCTATTGCGCGCGTAGGTGTAAATAATACGTGACAATTTCATTGTTAAGCTCTATTTATCGTCCTGATTGATCTGTTGCATTGTTATGTTGTGATCTGGTTTTCAGGAGTAATCGGATAGTATATTATTTGTCGAGAAATAATTTGCATCAGTGTACCAGGCGGAACATCTGGTGATAAACTAGATTCTTTGATCTTGACTTCCTAAAGTTAAATAAGACCCTCTTGTAATAGAGCAATTGATTTGTATTGTGTTCACTTGTGTTATGTTAACCGGTAAATCTCCATCGTACGATATACTTTGTTCTGTAACACTGCCATATCGTTGGTTTATAAATCCTAGCAACGATGCGATACTAGTCGCTGAAGAAAAATCGATTATCAAATTATTTTTAATATGATTCTGGCTCGTAGCGTATTACAGTTTGGAGTTAATTCAAAATTGTCTGCGGCAGTGTAGTTTGTTATCAGTTCTCTTATCGTTTTGTTGAGATCAGCTAAATGATATGCTACCTGTGGTAATTTGACATATACCCAAGCACCAGAATTAAATGTAAAGTCGTCATTGACGTTTGTTTTTACATTTGCCATAGAATGCCATACCGTACCGTAGCAGAAATCAATCCGATTTCGTACTGTTTCCCAGGATCTAGTATTACTGATGAATTGTATTAGAGAGAAAAGTTTGCGCTGTTTCTTGTTGTTTGCGATGAATCAAGCAATAGTGTTGTTGACATTTATAACAAAGTTGTTAGATAAGATCGCTATGTAAAATTTCATCCTCGTCTGCTGTCAGTAATTTACTCGATCTAAGATTATCTAATATATCAACAATTTCGTTGTCGATTTCAATGCTTTTTTTACCTGCTTCTTTTGGTGATATTAATAAGATAAGTCTGTCAATCATTTCTGCGTTTGATGTAAAAACTTTAATGCCAGATCCGGTTGCTTCCTCTGGTAATCTTCTATCTCGTTCGCTTTCGTACTTATCAAATAATCTTATAAATGTCCAACTTTTGGGATAATCTTTTTTCTCTGGTTCTGTACTGTGTTGCTGTCGTACGTAAAACCTCAGCAATAACTCCAACTTTTATAGTATCCACTTTATTTACCATAGTTACTTGTGTTTGAGCTTCTTCTGTTTCTCTATCAGTTTCTATACCAAGTGTAGAAATTTTTTCAAATTTGTTTATTAAATTTTCAAATTTTTCCTTCGGGCAATTTGACTGATTTCGAATATCTTCAATGTCTTTGATATTATATTATTTTAAAAATCATCGTATTCTTCATCCGATATTTTTTCACGTGCCTCTTATCCTGAAAAGTATTATCTGTTTTTTTGAGTGGCATTATTTCTGCGATAGATTCAGTCATCATTTTTTGTTTTTCAGCTAGTTCCTTAGTTTGCTCTGATAAGTTCTCTATCAACTTCCTTAACTCGGCTGGCCTAACTGTCAATCTTGCAATAGCATGTTGTAACGCAAGAGGGTTGTTTATTGATCTGTCAAAATCAGCCTGTCGTGCAACAGGATCAGCAATATTTCTAACACGTTCCTCTACAATTGTTTTTAGTTTCTTCTTTCGATCTTTCTCCGAGTAAACCTAACAACCCTTTTTCTGTCATTTTTTTCGAGTTCCTCCGGAGACAATGCTGATATTTCTGATTTTGCTTGCCGAGTAGTGCTTGGGTAACAGGTTTAAAAAGTTTGTTGGTTTCTTCTTCTGCAACACGTTGTCCCCGACGAGCGTCTTCCACTTTTTTCTTAAAAGCAGCTCCAGTTGTAATAAATTTCTTTAGTAATTCATTTTTTTGTTGATGCTTGTCCATTGTTTATTTTGTAAACGCGATATAAAATTTGTCTATAGAAATATGTCGATACAACAACGAAATATTTTAGCTGGATCATGCGCTAGTTTATCAAATAAAAAGAAATTGCATTTATCTTTGGTTGCTTGATGATATAGTTCAATAAATTTATCTTTTGTTACGTCACCGCATTGCTCGTTTGCAATATTTCTCACATCAACATTATCTAGTCCAGGAAATAATATAAAACATCCCGTATTTCGCCTAATAAATCTGTCAACGTTATAAAAACCTTGAGCTAGATAAATTGAATTACATTTTTTGTTACGCGATAATGAAAAATACGACTTAATCTTATTCATCTCCTCGTTGTTTATCGGAATATCGTCAAATACAATTATTTTATGGTCGGAAGAATCAAGTTCGTGAGCAGGGATTAATTCCTCTGGTTGTTTTATTAAAAATATATCATCGCCAGCGTCAAGCTCATCACGAAGTTTATCATTATATTCGCGTAATAACTCGTATTTGTCTTGTTGCGGATTAATTGTGTAAATATGTACCTTATTGTAGTTAAAGTTATCGTTGAGTAAAAGATTTAGCAAAAGATTTGTTTTACCAGAGATTGTACGACCAACAATAAGATAATGACAATCTGGAAGTTCGTTATTATGTTTATGTTTGATTAATCGTTTGGTGTTAAATTTAATATCGTTGACTTCGCCATTATTGTTATACAATTTTATGTTATATAATTTACATAATATGACCTATTACACAAAGTTTGGAACAGTACTTATGGGATCTGTTTCCGCTGACGAACCAATAATAACTGATACATCATCGCTAGTAAAAAACCGGCGACACAATGACAGGACACCTATTTACGTCAAATCAACGAGTACTAGGTTTAGAAACAAATTATCCGCCAATAAATGTTGTTGATACACAAGCTGTTAGTTATGCACAACTAAAAACGATCGATAATAACAAACTATCACTGGCAGGAGGAACTTTAAGCGGTAACTTGGATATGTCAGGGAAAAAATAATAAATTTAGAAACCGCGTATCCGCCAAGAAACTTAAATCAAACACAAGCTGTAAGTTATTTACAGCTGAAATATGTGGATGATAATAAGCTTGATAAAACCGGTGGAACGGTTACAGGTTATATTAACATGTCAAGTAAAAAAAATATTGGGTTGGAAACCGAGTATCCACCAGCAAATGTTGATAGCACACAAGCGGTAAGTTATACGCAACTAAAATTCGTTGACGATAACAAGCTCGATAAAGCTGGCGACACAATGACAGGTAACCTTGTAATCAGCAATAACTCAAAAATAACTGGATTACCGACAACTTCACCACCAACTAATGTGACTGATGCTATTAGTTTTGCTCAGTTAAGAGGAGCACTTGTTCTGTATTTAAGACAATCAGGTGGATCAATGTCAGGTAATATAAATATGAGAAATAAGAAAATAACAACGTTATATGTTCCAGTTAACCCTAATGATCTGACAAATAAAGCTTACGTTGATAGTATATCTAGTGGTATAAAACAAACCAAAAACAATGTTAAGTATATTCCAACACTTTTTAAACCAACTGATAACCGAATTGGGTTTGAGGTAAGCGCATCATCATATTATCCTGAAAATTATCCTTATCATGCTTTCTCTGATAGACAAGAATGGACTACTAACGGAGAAGTTGAAAACTTTTGGATTAAAATTAAATGTCCCATTGGAGTCGCTATTTGACAATTTCATTTGCGAGGTCGATTAAACTCTAGTATTGGTCGAACTTATAATTGGCGATTAGAAGGATCAAACGATGATATCGACTAGGTAATATTATATAGTACAGAGAACATGTATATTTCAACAACACAATATTTTACGACTCCAACAGAAAAGACTGTCAACAAGTACTTGTATTTTCGGGTTTATGTTATCACTGTGAACGTCCGTTTCCAGGATTGACAGCATTTCAAATATACACACTTGATGATCAGATTTAATCTAACGTTGTAAAATAATGTTTGAACCAGGACTTATAACCGTTGCAAGATAATTTTATTATATTTTTAACCCCCAAAAAGATGTTGGAAACAAATCACTAGCGTGTGATAAATACTACGAAATATTTAACAATTACAATGACAAATTCTCCATTATCAAAAGAAGAAAAAAACTTTATTCTTGTTATGTATATGCGAGGACCACAACTAATAAAAGCAATAGAAAACTTTGATATTATAAGCAGATACTGTCATCCTGCTGCTTGTCTAGAAGAACAAAAACAAGTTGAAATCCTGTTTAAAAAATATTGCTTGAGCTTGATTTTAAAAATATAGATTTGATGATACGATCAGGCCTATTAACACGAATAGCACAGGAGGAAAAAATAAAAGGTAACTATAATCGTCTCAACAAACTAGCGGAATCTAGGATAATAAGAATAAAAAGGAACAAGGAGTTATACAATAGTTTTTTAAAACGAGAAATTTTTAAGTATCTTGGCATGTACTACCACGACAAGGAAACCCTAGTTAAAATCGTTACCATGACAGCGGATACTGAGTTAATTATAAAAGCATACTCGAACGCGCTTTTATCAATGATGCGTAAAAAAAACAACAGAATATGATCCGATTATTGTTGACAGATCACTAAAGATAATCAAAATTTTTGACGATGAAATTAGTTATCTCGACGATTATGAGCGAGAATAGTTTTTTGAGGAAGTCAATCAAACAACATTTGATGTAAAGTTTAATTCTTATTATGACATAGATGATGAAGACGATGTTTCACTTCCATCGCTCCAACGCTCTAGACAATTGTCATTGCGAAATTATTACAATGAAGTCGAGAAAATGTTGACAAAACAATACAAAAAAATTATGGCTTAGAGTAAATACTTTTACTCAAATTACCTTTCTTGGTCGAAAATCACTCCAAAAGTTAATGCTGATAAATTTCGTAGTCGCATATGCAATTATCAGACAATATCTTGTCCTTAAAAATTTTACTTTGAATCAAATAAGCTTGGTACTTGGGTTTATTGATGAAACAGAAAGAGAATACGGTAATTTGGTGAACTAAATAGATTTTTATGAACGTGAAGTAGAAAACACGTTTGATTCCTACAATTGGTTAAAGAAAAATGAGGTATTGACAGATGAACGATATAAGGATACTTCGTCAGATGTTTATGACAAGTACAGAGATTTTATAGCTGATCCTAACAATAATAAGTTTCGTGAATTTCTTGATTCGATTATGGTGTTACAGATTTTAATATCATGTAAAAATTGTAAGTAAATATTGTATAATGAAACAACATATAATCGATTTCAATCATATTTCTGAGGAAATTCCAAAACAAGATGTTGACGCTCTAATGCAATATTACAAATTTTATCATAAAAACCTTTGGTGTGTAAAACAATATTACAAGTATTACAGTAGAATACTTCGAGTAATATCATAATTACCATTGCTGATGACAAGCTCTGATACGATTTCAAGTGGCGCATCGTTAAATCCGTTTTTATTAATAATATCTGGTGTTGGTGTTTCTCTTTCAACGGCGTGTAAGAAAATTGAGCCTCGACTTGAGACTAAAAATTTACTTGTAAAACAGCAAGTATGACTTACCAAAAATTACTTGATCAGATAAGATCTTATTTGCGAGACCTAAAATATGATATGGACGACTTAATACGAGAGTTCCCTATTATTGACGGTATGTTAACAGAAATTCTGCCAATGAGAGTTAGCAAGTACGAAAATAATTATCATAAAACATGGCTGTAACAGTAGTAATAGAAAACAAGTCGTTTCTAGATCAGAGAACCTCTTATTTTCTCAGAAAAAATTATCATATGAAAGTCACCATCGCAGCTGAAGAAAATGTCAACATAGAAGGAGTTTGGAGAGGAAAGGAGGGTTTCTGAGCTATAAACCTAGTTTTCTATTACTACTATTACCTCGCCAACCGATAACCTCGTCAAAACCATAGACGCCTCATCAGAAATTTGAACAGTTCAGTAAAGTCATCGTTTTATGAACAACTTCGGTATAGAGGTCCAGCAAAGTCAAAGATAAGAGGGAGACGCGAAGCTCACAATTTTTATGGATGTTGGTAATAGAAAAACAGCGTTTAAATCTTCAATAACTCGAAACATGGAGATTATTAAAGCAGACAATTATAATGGTTCACAGCCATTTCTTGACTATTTGAATCATTTTGAGCACTGTAGAATGATCAATTATTGGTAGAAAATCGATATGGGGTTGTGCTTGGCCGCATACGTAAGGAAGGACACCCTCCAAGTCCAAGTCCTTTTTAGACGGATCTTCAAGTCCAGCCCGGTCAAGTCAAGTTTGGGAAGCTACAAGAGTCCTTGGAAGCTCGCTTAGCACTTCGTAACCAAGACGAATACTAAAAGGCGCACCTTCGAAGCCATTTCAAAAAAAGTGCGAACCATACAAAGACTTGTCTCTGGCTTATCATTGCTGCCTACCTGATATTCGCGATGGACTCGCAAAAGATCATTTCCTGAGAGCCATGCAGGATAATTATCTGAGTCTTGAGATCTGGCGCCATCGCACTAGCAGCTTTCAGGATGCGGTCAGAATGGGGGTCTAATGAGTGGCCTTCTTGCGTTATGACATACGGCAAAAGCCTGTAAGCTTGGCTTTTAAGGATCCCGACGACTCCTAAACAAGGCGTGACGAAGAAAATGCCAACTATGGCACTGTAACTAACAGAGCTAATAATGGAGCAAAACAATAGGTTGAGGTCAGAACATAAAGAAAGCGATCAGTGGCACCATCAGTAATACAAGCAGCATCAGTGTCCAGTGCTGAAATTCTGTTTGGTTGGAATGATTAGGGTCGTTACTAATATGAGTATACCAAGCCTTTAAACAAAGATAATGGTAGGTGGACAAAGTGCAACCAGTGTAAAGGAGGGTCTAAGAAAGCAGAAATCATGGAAAATGCCAAGCCTGTAAGTCATGTGAATAAAGAATCAAGATTGCATACGCAATGTTTAGTTAATGGGATTGAAATCGTTTTGCAAGCAGACACAATTGTCACCTTTTCTATCATCAGCCAGCAGCGGTAAGACGTCGAAAGCCATAGCTCAGACGGTGCTTCCGGTAACAAAACTTAAACTCATGGTCAATCTGAATTCTGGAATGCTTGGAAAGGCGTCAAAGACGGCATGTTTTCGTCGTAACTGGCATTAGGCCTTATTGAATTCTTGGGTTAAGTAAAGCTCCCGTTTCATTTTTCGGGATCCTTGGCTTGTCATCATATTATGTTAGCTGATAATATCAGATTCCTGTGAAGTGGGATGGATTGCGAGCGTTGGATGTGGGAGGCTTTCTTTCATGAAAGGAACATACGCGTAGGGCGAACAGTTGTTTAAACGACAAACGGAACGGTTCCAATATGGTTATTGAATCCGCCTTAAGATGAAACCAATGAAGCACTTTCGATGCAAAATGTCGAGTGTGGCAACAGTCTACCTTCACATTTATGCGAGTTAGTCGACAGATCAAGCAGCCATTTGACACCCGATTAAGCAACTGTCCTCAGCACCCAGTTGAACGAATTCTGCACAGATTTTGCTTAAGAATCTGACGACTTGAGCAGAACAAATTTGATTGAAAACTTTGTTAGGACAGGGAATGCCGAACTGAACCTAGTCCGGCCCAGAGATTGTTATTCAATCTCCCGCAGAAGAATCGCACGCAAATTAACGATATGTTTTAGAAAGGAGTCAGGATGCATTTGGGCTGCTCTAGTAATACTGGAATCCAGACAGAAAGTAAGAAGCAATTTGTTGTGAAAATTAGAGCTCTAAATTAGATTAACGCAAAAAATGCATACCCTCTTCATCATAGCTATGGTAGTCTTGATTCGCTGTCGCGCATGACCTAGTTATCGACGTTGGAACTTATATCGGGGTACTGTCAAGTGAAAATCGAGCAGGCGGACCGACCTAAGACGTCGCTTGCAACAAGAAGAGGTTTGTACCAGTTAAATGTGATTTTTTTTTATTTGTGTAACCTGCCCAGGACTTTGGAGCCCCTGATTGAAGCCGTCCTAGCCAGGCTGCATTACCAAATTTGCCTGATCTATCTCGACGACATGATATTTTTGGAAGAACGTTCAAGCAGTTGCTTGAAAGACATATTTATATAATGTGTCTTCAGAGAGCCGGTCTGAAGCTGAAACCCAGCAAATGTACGTTCTGTTTGCGATAGGTACGGTATCTTGGTCATGTCATATAAGCTGTTGGACTTGCCACCGATCCTGAAAAAAGTAGATGTATAAAGAAATGGCTGACGCAAAGTCAGTAACTGTGGTACGGAGATAACTTGTGATTTATATTTTATTATGGGCTGTTCGTAGGTCACATTGCTGAAATTGTGTTTTCCTTGCACCAGTTTACGAAAAGGAATGCCCTTTTCTGATGGATGGATGAGCGTGAGATGGTACTCGACGAATTACGTAAAGCGGTTGCATCAACACGTTAGTTGGTTGTACCCGACTTAAATTGTTCATTAATTTTTGATACAGCTACTATTGGGGAAGCAATAGGAGCGGTAAGTTCACAGTAGCTTGAGGGAACAAATAGATGGTTGTAGCTTACTCTAGTTGGCGCCTGGACAAGACGGAACGCCAGTGTTATGTTACTCTTCGTGAACTGTTGACCGTTGTTCATGACCTTCAGAGACACAGAGGGACAATTTGCCTGTTGAATGGAACAGCTATAATTATGTTCCTGATAGAGCACCTCCTTGGTACTCGCCATGCCACTTCCGTTGGTTTATTCTGCTTGCCATGTAACAGCTACAGATATTGTAACGATCGTCCAGTGAAATTCTCCGCTATACTGCCGTACAGTGTTGTTCATTTTGGAGAGGTGAAGAGACAAGAGAAAACTTTGTCTTAGGTTATCGTTTACGTTGAGTCTCAACAGCGCCCACTTTTGGCAAGAAGTATCTGGTGACAGCTGGATACACCAAGGCTTTATGGGGAGAATTATATTTTATTGGAAATGTACGGCGGAATGCTCGCAAGAGTTTGGCTTGGTCGTTGTGGCAAACCAATTAAATGTTTTTAGCGGTACCGTACAGCTGATGGGAAAGTCTTAAAGCAATGCCAAAATGGAGCCGCCGGGGGTGCATTTAGGGGTGGAAAAAACTTTTAAAGTCACCAACGTTACTACTGCCCTGATATTAGGGATGATATGCTCCTTTTGCGCTTTGCACATGAACCCCAACCATAAGCGCCTAGCTCAACTTCAAGGCATAAGGGCTGGTGAAACAGAAGAACTCTCATCCTTCGATATTTTATGACCTCGTACAAAAGACATTAGATGGAAATGCATGCATTCATGTGATTGCATGTCATTTCATCATATGGACTGAGGCGGTGTCTTTGTCTAGTATTGAGGTCACAACGGTTGCATGAGCGTTGCTTGACAATTTTATTTGTCTATGTGACGCGCCTCGTATGCTTTTGTCTTACCAAGGTCGACAGTTTGAAAATGCTATCTTTAAGGAAATTTTTGTCATGTTGGGAATAAAGAAGAAGACACCAACGACTCCCTATCCCGTGTAATGCAATTGAATGGTGGAATGATACAGCCCAACTTTGTGCCAGATGATAGCGACATACGTTGAATATAAATCAGAAAGCTGTAACCGGAACCTCCATCTTACAGTCATGGTCAATCGTACATCTGAACACGCTTCCCCGGACTCACCCAGAATAAGCCGATGCTATGTCTAGAAGTGAACCTTCCTACCGATCTTTTGCTTCGCAAAACACCAAACAGGCTCCGACGAATCTGTATCAATTCATGACAGAAATATTAAGGAAATGTGGTTGACAACGATTAAGCTTGACAGAAATAGGCATTGGTATTCGACATCAGAAGGCCACCTAACATTACAGTTTCCATCGTGATGGTGAGTTTGTGTGGTTGCACCTTACTCTGAGAAAGAACGGGAAATCATTTAAGATCAAGTTTACTGGACCTTGGCGCATTGTTAAGAAAATAACTGATGTCCAAGAAATGATTATAAGACGACTCGTATTTTTCACTTCAATCGATTGAAAATCTATTTGGTATGACCTGAGAGTGAACACGGACCTACCAACAGCCAAGAAGAATCACATGATAGAGGTGATGAGACAGAAGCGCTAGAAGAAATGTCGCCCTATCCCATTGTGGCTCAAAAACCTAGTCTTGTAGCATTGGGAGTACCTTGATGTCCCTGGCCGATTGAGTATCTTGTCAGACTACCATGTTAATTGAGCGTAGAAAAGCACGTCGTGGCTACGGCAAGATTTTTTATCGAATTGAATAGCAAGTTTTCTCCGTAGTCTTATAATAGTTTCAATTTTGTTTTGTTGTTGTAATTTTGCATTTATTAACTGTCCGGTGATGGGAAAAATAATGGTATTCAATGGTTGTGTCCTCTTGACTGTTGGATAGTTGGGTTGTAACAACGGTTTGAATAGACTCACGAATAACTCAGATACGTGCTCTACGGTGATGCACATTCTGTAATTATATTAGTTGATTCTAACATTCGTATGTGAAGCTAGATGCTTCTTTGATTTGGTTAGAAGTCGCTTCTTTGATGATTTGAGCAAGATTGATGTAGCAATAATTAGTCTGAGTGCTTACATAAAAGCAGTCCTAAATAACGTCGTGGAGATTTGAATAACCCATTGGGATAATTCGGACATTATGGCAAACGATTCTGCCTTCAGAGTTAGCTGTAAGAGTTAAATGTGACAATTTAAGTTGTGATTGTTTAGATGACAGTTTTCTGTAAGTGTAGTGTTTGTAAATTAGTGGTGATATAGATGTGTCAGTTAACACTGTTTTATGTGAGAGTTAAATGTGACAATTTAAGTTGTGATTGTTTAGATGACAGTTTTCTGTAAGTGTAGTGTTTGTAAATTAGTGGTGATATAGATGTGTCAGTTAACACTGTTTTATGTCTACGATGGATTTGGGCGCATTTTGGTGTTGAGTACGGCAGATCCTGAACCACATGTAGTAGAGGTAGAGATAATTTGTCACGAGGGAAGCATTATCTTTATACCTGTGTTTTTGTCGTGGTTTGTGCACTTCGAAAAATGATGGGTACCAGCATAGCACCGGTAATAGTCTACTATGTTTTCGTCATTCATGGATTGAAGAATCAGCTTTTGAAGATCAGAGTTTATTGGGGAATCTCTAAAACACTGTATAGAGTAAAAAAAGAACAATTAGAAACATTGATAGATGGACCATTACCGTGTCATGTTTTGGAATTTGTTTTGCTTTTGTTTTGGGAAAGGTGATACTGCATATTATTATTTGTAATAATCTTTTTGATAATGCTTTGAATTGTGCTGTCATGGGTAAGGCTGCTTGTTTCGGCCGCAAAATGATCGAATAGTTCAACATGAATAGCCTTGATGCCTTGAGCGTTCGAGGCTTTCTTTTCGAAACACATTCAAGAGTGACATGTAAATACTCTCTCTCTCTCTCTCTCTCTCTCTCTCTCTCTGTATGTGCATAGATAAAAAAAAAGTATACTTCTCCAAAAGCCTTATCTGGCAACGGTGCTAATGCCCTTTATCGGGCCTTATTGGGTTTCTAAACAGCTGCACTGAATATAAGCAGACTTGATCCGACCAGTATAAAACAAAGAGGATAAATTATAACATGATCTTTGTTGTTGAAATGTTGCAGGAAATTTTTAATAATATGTCTTCTTTAAAGTTTTAAAATTTGTGTGTATGAAAATTTAGCCTGTGTTTGAAAGAAATAAGTGTAACATGTAGAATAATAAGAAATAGCTGAGGCTTCTGGAACATAGACTGATTTTGGTGCACTAAATTAAGATTAGTACGAAATATATAGAGGGAACATAGACCGATTTCGGTGGATTCCAAGAGGATTTGAGATATATAAATGGAATATAGATTTATTACAGGGGATGAAAAGAGAATCGATATAAAATTTATAAATTAATTTCGTAGGAATGAAAGTATTATGACATTTAAGACACTGGACACGTTTATTTATTTATAATATAAAAGATACCACGTGGATTATTTTTGGTCTAAATGAAAGCATGAAAGACAATGCAGCTTATTACAAAATCAGCAAGTGTGGTCTTATTATCCTCTTGTAAGCACCGTAGTTTTTCTAGACTTCATAAATTATGTAAAGAAAGAAATTGTTGAATCGATAAAGTGAAGATCCAAAAGATTGGAAGCCCAATTCTTGTTAATGTACTTGGCATAAGTTTAAATTTAGACTCTAATGTATTGATACATCCCACCAATGATGTATACCCAGTATCACTTGAGATTGTTCTATCAAGGCCAGAGTCTGTTTACAATTGTTTAAAAAAGTTGCTCATGTTCTACAAATACAAAAATAACAAATCTTTTCCGCCCATAATGTTATATCACCAGTAGGAAAGACCACAGAGTTTAGGAACGCTCATCAATTACAACAATGTGATACAAAACTCTATAAGTAAGTTTTAGATTACCTTAAATTCTCATAAAAATTAATTGTTATTTAATAAATAACGTGGTTGACAAGTATAAATCTAAACTGGAAGTAATTTAAACAGGGTATTTGACACAATTTAACTTAAAAACGTTTCTAATGGTCCAGAACAATGAAGCAAATATATTCGCCACCGCAGTTTAATATCAATGATCAAATCGAATAAATTTATTTGGAATAAAAAAATGAAAATAAAGCGAGGAACATCTACATGAAATCCTACAAGATTGTGCACTTAAACTTTGCGTACATTTATGTAAGCGCAAATTATATCCCGGATATTTCATTCTTATAGTAGTAATTGAAGGCTACTAAGAAAATTTAGAAAAGTTTTGAAAAGAAAATGTGTTGGCTGCAAAGGATAATTCCACTTGTGCATGGCTGTATTTTTCTAAATAAATGTACGCAAAGTAATAGATGTCGCTATGGCTCATCAATTTCTAGGTTAATAAATATTTTCCAGTATCCGCAACAAGTTGATATAGGCTGGTTGAGACATAATACATTTAAAGGTTTAATTCATGTAGAAACAGCCATGTAGAGTATTGCAAACACAACGGTTTTTGTGTTTTATTTGTTTGTTTTGTCTATGTTTTGTATATGCCTTTGAAAAAGACTCATTAAGAGTCGAAGCGCTCTGGCTAGTTAGATACTAGTTTTGCACTGTTCGTCGTCAGTTTATTGCATTTATCTTAATCTGTCCCTGACACACGTGATCCCCTGCTGGATCCAGTGCGCTTGAAAGGGCTGTTATTCGCCATATGATTTGTATTCTTTATATATATATATATATATATATATATATATATATATATATATATATATATATATATGCTGGTTTTAGCGAGTCAAATATGCTTTAAATCATTTGAATGATTGGCACACTTGAGTATTAGAAATAATGTTCTTCCTTCCTTACAGTATGCCCATGAAGGTGTTTTTAGTAAGGTTTGATATTTTTAACATTATGCACACATAACATTGTATCTGCAATCTGTTGGAGCTGACGACTCAATATCCAGGATTCATACTGAGAAACAGTAGTACTTGTTCGTTCAATGTTGCAATCTGCTGGAGTTGACCACTCAGCATACAGGGTTCATACTCAGAAACAGTAGTACTGGATCATTCAAGGCTGTAATCTGCTGGAGTTGACAACTCTACATTCCAAGGTTCATACTCAGAAACAGTAACACTGGATCGTTCAATGCTGCATTCTAAAATATTAATGTTATCTGAAGCTTCGGCACATTCAACCGCTAGTATTTTCTTCTGAACTTCGAAATTCTCCGTTCAAAAAAAAAACGTGTGACAATGAACAGCGTGATTTTTTCTTAGCTTTGACCTTCTTTGTGTTACTATTTGGCCTAATAAATGGTCAGCTGGCTTTAAATATAGGTAGCAGTCAATCTGTCTGCTCTTTTTAAAAAATGTTAAAGGATAACGCAGTAACTAGAAAGAATTAGTAATATGATATTAACGTGAGTGTAGTCTTAAATGTATCAGTGACAGATGTGAGACTAGCTACTCAGCATGTTAAGTCATTAGTCATTCGATGTCATAGTGTCTTGTTTTGCGTGGAGTCAACACTTATGAATATTTATTCGTAAACACCGATACTATTCGATTGTTTACGAAAGCTAAATAATTAAACTCATTTAGTTGAAAATGCTTCTTTTTCATCTACAAGTTTTTGTATTCCTTGGAATATGGAATTTCATTAAATAAAAGTAAGAGTATGCTAAATGTGAATTTTTATATTTAGGTATGTTTAGGTCTGCATGAGTAGGCTACATGTGAATCTTGATATTTAGGTATATTTAGGTCTGTCTGAGTAGACTAAAAGTGAATCTTGATATTGATGTTATATAGGTCTCAGCAGGTTAAATGTGAATCTTTATATTGGGGTTGTCTAGGTCTGACTGAGTACGCCTATTCGTCTCATGGCATATAAATTGTAACTATACCTAAAAACACGTATTTATTGAATGCTTCATATAAAATGCCGGAACATGAATTCTAATATTATTTTCTGATAAATGTTTTGAAATTAAATTGATTATGTACACATATAATTTAACACTTACTTATGAATTTGTCAGTGCTTTTGTTGCCCATCAAAGAAATACATTGTGGTTTATGTGGAATTGTGTCTCAAATTAACGACCTGTAAATTACATTTATTTATCAGTCCTTCTACTCTTTTTACGCAGTATCTCAATACATTTTAAGCTCATTTTGGAAGAATCAAACGTTAGGTTCGTTAAAGTTTTATTGGCTGCTAGGTCGATGATTTTCTATCCCTCGACAAGTATAGAGAAATTCCAATGTCCAGGTTAAGGACTAAGTCAGCAATAACTAGGGTGCTTATAGAGTCAAGACATTACAACACAACAAAAGTTTAGCCAGGAAGCTGTCCACTTTACTGATGGCTTCGTGGCCAACAATATGCCTGTAAGGCAAACTACTTTACTACGGGCTCTTTCCAACCAAACAAGGTATTGATTACATGTTAAGAACTAAATACACCAATAACATTTAAGGCAGCAATTGTCATCCTTAGATGTATATGAAATATACAATTTCATTATTTTTCTCTATTCGTATTGTTGATAGAGTTGTTTGATATATTCGATATTCTAGTATTTATTCTAAATGTTACAGATAGTCAGACCTATGTCATCTAACGCCTATCTATTGGATAGATTAAAGTATGATTCATGTTAGCCGCGTTATAACTAAATAGACGCAATGAATTCATTTAAATGTTGCATGTATTAAAAGATAAGAAAGTGCTGGAGTTCTTATAATTCTTTGAGATTATTCTTGTCTGATACAGATTCATGTAGGAACTTAGTTATTATAGTAATAACCTCGTACAGTAGTTCTAAAGAAATTATTTAATATGTAACAAGTAACTTCACGTGCACACATGCGTCACTTACTCATTGCATTTGCTCATGACCGTGTCTCATGTACTGCACGGCTTTAGTCGTTATATTTTTAGTTGATATCTTGGACACGGAGTCTTGGGCTCAGTAGGGTTTCATATAACATCTGTGCTTCTGTTGGTGGTGACGTTGGCTAGGAAGAAGATGCTGGTTTTCTCGTGGAGAGGGACCAAAGTTTCGGGAACAAAAGGGGTCCGCAGCGAATAAGGGATCCTTCGGCAGACTGGGAGGAGCGGATCATGTATGGTGACTCCTTGATCATTCGATGAGAGCGGTGCAAAAGAAAACACTTTGTGGTTGTCAACTAGATGTCACGAGTTGTATGTTCCGTTGTTAAATTACACTGTCACTATCTGAGTGAAAATCAAATCAATGTATTCAGTATCACTATATGAGTGAAAATCAAATATATATGTCAATATCCTGCATGGGGATGAAACATAATTCATATTTTTTTTTACAAATTCCATATTTGGATTACCCCTGGTGACTGAATCATAACTTATTCGTAATTGTGTGAATCCATATACTTTGATTGCCTTAGTTGTAGATAAAATACTGTTTATATTTTTGTGTTTAATTTCTCAACTTTGTTCATGCAAGGTGACAGATCCATATGTCAGTCATTTTTGTTTATAAATTTCAACCGTTGATTCTTGTTGATTAGTCAACATGTTCTTCCAGTTAGGAACGATAGCATTTTCTCATATCGTGCGCATCAAATTGTTAAATCGTTGATGGATTTCAAGTGCATAAGTCTGGTGTCAAATTTAATAATTTTTGCAGTCATATTATAAATAATAATCACATTCACGAAATTGATTTCACTGTCTTTGCAACAATATGGAGTTAATATGTGGCATTTATTACTATGTTTTCTCGAACTTATTTAAGATGGATATCATATCATCGTTTCTGAGCTGTATGAGGTCCTTCTTGTCTCTTCGTCGAGTGGCACAGCAGTATGCCCTTTATGGTACTTTGAACGACTTTCGCCTTTCATTTGGCGGTATTTTTCAACACATTTGATGGTTTGCAGAACTCTTCGTCGAAGAAATATCTATCTTTTAGAACCCAAGCGGTGTGTTTGTGATTGTATTATGCTTGGCCTTTGCTGGCACTCTGATCACGTCATGCTTTTTTACCTGTATCCGGAGGCGTCAGCAAATAAAGACTCTACAAGGACAGATATCTCACCTCACGCTGCACAATATTTTGGTTGTCTGCGTGCAGAGAGAGTGGGTAGGCAAAATATGGTGAAAAATAAAGCTACACTATGGGCTCCCATTCCAGGACCAACTCTAGTAAGAGCGGTGTCAACACCGTCGTTGGCATTGAGAGCCGGGCGGTACTTAGTGTAGATATCAGCTTTCACCTCCCGATCTTACTCAAGGCGGTGTCTGTGTACTGTGATTTCATGGAATCTGTAACTCCATTCCAACCGCAAGAACATCCGAGACACCGAGCCCTGGATACATGCCCACCTCTTGGACATCTGGAACAACAGATTCCACGTACTTAATTTCACAATCTTAAAAAAGGACTTGAATCGTTACTTGATTAGCTATCCGTGGTCATGCTTTTCGGAAATCTGATTTGCTGAATTAGCACGAACACTTTTATATCAAGGTATTTCTTTTCTTTTCTTTTTGTTTATATTTTACCCTGTGGTGTAAGGTATGTCTTAAGATGTGTAAGCAGTACTTGTGCGTGAGAAATAATTATGTTCCTCGCCGATATACACCCACACCTTAAGTTGGTTCCAGATAGAGACTTCTCCAGAGGATTTTGAATCTCCATTTGTGCCGCATCCACTAGCCAAGAGAATAGTTTAGAGCCCTTTTTAACATAATTATATAGCATCCATGCGTGAGTGGCAGACCGTTTATCCCTTTCAGTGATAAACGTCATTAATAAGTGTCCGAGTCTTATAAATTTATATTGGTTGAACGCGTAGCTTGGTCGAGACCGCCAACGTAGGCTTAGTAGAAGTATACTTGTCTTTAAAATAATGCTGCTCAGGCCAATGATTCTATTCATTAGCTGGCTGCCGCTTCTTGAGTCGTAAGGTTTATATTCATAACACAAGCTACAGATGCAGTATCATTACTATCCTCAGGTAAGACGCTACATTTTATATTCATTTTCTGGCTATGCTGAGGTCTTCGATTGCGGGGTCTCATTTATTTGTGTTTGTACTGCTCTGTTGGTTTGTTTTTATGCTTCACATCGGCACTTATAACACATTATTGGCTTGAGTATGCCCAGGCCCAGTAAATGGGAGCTAAGCCTTTTCCGATGGTAAGACAAGTGCAGCCGACCCGGGCTGGCCTGGGGGAGTATCGAACTCTGAGACTGACACCCTGCCAAATGACCTACTGCTTCTTTCTGGTTTCATCTGACCTTGACAACTTCTCGGCCACTAGAGTGTCAACTTACAGCATAGTCTTGCAACTGTACATGACGCTTTTTGTTCGGCTACTACAAGTCTGGGTCTTTAATGTTCACTGCATATTGTTACCAATAATTTCAAGGAGATCTGTGAGAGGAGGTCATTAAGGGTGTGTTGTTGTCCGTCAGTGACTCAAAATTTTAACTCGTTAATTAATCGACCTTGCTGCCGTTTAAAGTCATGGCAGGGTACGGTAATGGCATCTCCAAACTCGAAACTCAGTGCAGTAACAAATTCCTAGCAGTGTGGAGGGAGCCACAATATTGTCAAACACCCCACCCCTTGTATAACACGGTTGTGAAATCAGACTCATTTGATTCGTAAACATTTTAAAATTTAAATGTATACTTGTATGGAATAATAATTGTAAATCAAAACTAAAATCATTATTTCGAAATTAACTAACTACCAGACTGTATTGTAGGAAGTTGGAAGCGGCTTCACGATATTACTGAGGCAGTAGAAACCGTAAAATCTCTTGTAGTGGTAACGACACACCATTGTGAAAACCAAAGCAGAGGTGATAAATCGAAAGTTAGTCATGAAAGACCTAGAACGATAGTCAATATATTGCTACAGGGAATTTCCTCACGACTCGATCCAGACGTAAGTGTGAGCTATTCTGGGTGCGCAGTCGTAAACTATGATCAGAATCCTTGGGACATGCATTGATTTTGACGCAAAGAAGCAATTTCTGGTTAATGGTGTAGGTGCCTTACTCAGACATGTAGACTACATAGCAACAACATTAAACAAATCCAAGATGTGCCCATGTACGCCTGTTCCAGAGTTGATTGTTTGGCATCCTTGTTCATAATATGAATAGAACATCTCACTATTGAACTCAGGAAGAACAAAGAATTACTGGTTGTTTTATCAAGAGAGAATTTATACTGGGTCAGTAAAGATGATGCCTTTTTACTGTTGGATGGTTCTCCACTTTCTTTTAGATTCTCCATCATTATTTATAAGGATTTTGCATCCGTCTTCAGTGTTCAGTGTAATCAAAACTCTTATACTATCATCCAGGTACATGAGAAACCCAGCCTCCAACAAAGTTGCCGATAACCCAAGGCGTGCTCTTAAACTACAGACCTCCATGTTCCCTCTGACACTGCTTTCATCTCTTCTTACCTTTTTCCTTAATGAAGTCTTCCGCCAGGTCTCTCTTCTGTCAGAGCGCTGGCAAGGCTTCAGAAGTGGTGCCACCGTCAGCCAGGTTGATGGGTTGGGTAGTGGGGGATGAGGTATAGTTTGGCCTTCGAACCAGTGGAGCTTGCCCTGTAGAGCAGCTAATCCGTTTGCTTATGGATCAGGACTAACAAGCTCCTGCTGTAGTAGACTAATCAGTTGTTTTGACTATCAAATCCATCTCTACGAGTAAAGGTATGGATAGACATTCTAAAAATAGAAGTTGGACATGCAAACACCGATGCATCACAACAGTAAACTGTCTCCTAGCTCGCCAAATAAATAATCTTGTTTTGCATTTGACAACTGTCACTGAAGTTGCAGAGAAGTGATGTAGACCGAGTACCATTCCCATCCGAACGACTGGGTTCCGGTGTGACACTACCTTTTCTGATGCGACCAACATAAATCTTGCAAAACTTGCAAAGCTAATTTTTCTACAACTACGTTCACCTACCATCAGCCACTGTCATTTGCTATAACCCTTATTATTACTTGTATATACCAAGACAGAAAATATTTTATTCGTGTGTGAAAAATTTCAATTTTTGCAATAGTGGAATCTTCGGATGGCTAGGGAAGGTGGAACCATCCAGGGGCTCTCCGCTTTTTTGCGTAAATTAGAACTATACATTGGTTGGTCATCGCTGTTGGGACAGGTGCTCCTTTCACTGTCCCTTCTCTGTTTTCAATAAGAAGCCTAGCCTGGGGAAAGGAATTTCGAGCTTGTTTCCCCAAAAGCGCCTGATGCTTCTCTTCTCCGGTTCACGTCAGGTTAATTTGTTCATTGAAAATGCAAATCAGTAATAGCTTCATATATTATTCCTTCAAGGGCTCTCACATCATCGTCATGAATTCATATTTGGTAGATACATTATACTTCCAAAGTACCTTTAAATAAATAATTTAGCTTTATTATTTTTTAATTGCGTCATCCTTTACGAGGCCAGATATAAACAACTTCTTTACATTTTATGTACAACACCTGTATGCAAAAGCACATTTGCAAGACTGACAAAATTGTTTTATATTCTTCGCAGCCCTTTAGTAAACAAAACAAAACTAGCATGAAAGAAATGAAAGCACCAACAAATGTGTGCGTGCTCATGTACGTACGTATATATATATATATATATATATATATACATATATACATATGCATATATATACATATACATATATACATATATACATATGCATATATATGTATACATATACATATATACATATACATACATATGTATACAAATACATATATACATATACATATATATGTATACATATACATATACATATATAAGTATACATATATATATATATATATATATATATATATATATATATATATATATATATATATATATATATATATATATATATATATTGCGTATAAAAATAAAGATTTACAACAACGACACATTGCAGACGTAAAGTTGATTCACTCCTTAAATTCCATAAAAAATAAATCTCTCAGAGAAAAACTTGCTAGCTTCCTAGTAAAATCTGCCATGATAGGTAAAGTAGTGCTAGGGGCTGGTAATTCATCAACCGATTATTATTATACAATGGAATCTATTTATTATAGCCCAAGAGGATACTGAAGGGGTAGAGCAGCGATTAGCAAACTTGCCGATGCGGCGAATGTCACACGTTCTGTTGCTGCAAATTGGTTAGCACGACAAACAATATGGCAGATTTATCTACCACCACCTAAAAAATTCAGTACGCACATTTTGATGTCAGCGCTCCCAATGAAGTTCACCAGGCAGACATTTGCTTTTACCACACGATACCATTAAAACTGGGAGACATCAATCACGCACATACAAATATTCGTTAACTGTCGTTGAGGTTGCAAGTAGATATAAAGAAGCAGAACCACTATCAACTAAAACAGCAACTGAAGTTGCATCTTCGTTTGAACGAATTTATCAACGTGATGGTCTACAATGGCCACATCTACTACAGGTTGATTCTGGCAAGGAATTTGTTGGTGCAGTATCATCTCTGATGAAAAAAAATAACGTTAAAATCAGACGAGGACACACTCCAATTCATCGCGATAAGGCAATCGTTGAACGATTTAATGGAACACTTGCTGAGCGGTTATTCGGATATCAGTATGCGCAGGAAATATCTGTGAATAAAGTTCAGAAAGACAAGAGATCTCGTGAATGGGTTGCAAGACTACCAAGTGTGATAGCTGCGTTAAATAATGAAATTACTCGTGCAACTTCTATGAAGCCTACCAATGCAATCACAAAGAAGTATATACCAATACAAAACAACCAGTACTAGGTAATGTGATTGTAAGATATTTATATGAGCCTGGTGAACTTGAAGGTGGTGATAAAAAGAGCAACTGATCCTATTTGGAGTGTGACCGCACATAAACTTTTCAGCATGGTAAGATCCACGGGTAGACTTGCAATATACAGACTAGATTCAGCTTCTCCTCAGCGTGGATTTGTACGTGAACAATTACAAGTAATTCCAGAAGATACACAATTACCACCGCGTTCACTTTTGTAAACTGGCTCCTCGACGTCGATTACATTCAAGACAGGTCAGCATCACATTTTCGCGTCTGTGACCAAGATTACTATTAATTCTAACCACGGTAAACTGTCTTGGATTATTATTCGAATAATGCCACAACATTAATGCCACAACATTACTCTGTTACAGCTTGCACAATGATTATTCTGTCGTTGTTTCAGTGTCATAATAAATTCAGCATCGAGATCAAAGTCGCGCTTATTTTTTCGTCATTGCTTATAACCAGATACTTTTTTCTTGACAACTTCGTTGTTAACTACATCATCGGTGTCGATATTATTTTCTGTGAAGTCTGTGATAACCATCCGCAGCTGAGATATTCTTCTGACTTGAGACACTGCCAGATAAACCAAATTTGACCATTCAATACAATCATCAACAATCCAAATATTAGTATCAGAATTGGTTAATCCTTGTAGCGTCTCCTAGTGTCCATGGAGTTTTGTCCATCGTTAACGCGCTCTCAACAGCACTGACAGGAACTAAAACAACATCATTTGACACAAAATTTTGTTTCTCCCGGATACCTCCAGTGTCTCGTCCTGGAATCTCAACTTCAATATTTTGTCTCTATATATATAGTATCTGCTGGGCGATAACACAATGGTACAGGTAGATTTGAAAACTTTTCTTTATGTAACAGAAATAATTGTTTTTGAAGTGTATCACGAACTACCTTTCTACGTGCAACTATCAAATCAGCAGGCCTCTACAAATTCCAAAAATCATTCATAGTAGTTTCTGAAATTACTTCACGCATTATCTCACACTGTATCTTATCCGGCTGCAGTCTGATTAACTTTTTAAATTCTTTCAGTGGTTCATCAATAGCTCAATGATAATCAGTTATTTCTTCGTAATAATTTACAAACATTTTTAACCATTCCTGTGGAGACTGTCCAACAAAAGGTGACTGTTGACCATTATCGCCGCAAATTATCACAGCAGTAGTTTTCGTCAATAACTAATCAAGAAACGTTTCTAATAATTCCAACGATACCTTACAAATGTCATCCCAGGTAATAATCTTAGGAATATATTTTTCACCCATTCGTTCAGGAGTCCATTCGTCTCCGCACCATCTAAAGAAACTATGATAAGTTTGAGATTTTACTCCTTGTTCACTCATTTCTCTGGCGAGTCTGTGTGTGGGTGTCAAAAAAACCATATCTGAATAACGGTTCAGGAATAATTCAATCGCACGCGTTGTTTTACCAGAACCACCACCCATTAAGATAAACGGTTTTTATTTCTGGCCACAGGATCATATACCGATGGTGCTGATTATTTTGACATTTGATTATTCTTGTGATATATCCCCTTAATTTCAACGTGGGCAGATTCAGAATAACTAATTATCTTTTCAAGTTTTATTCTCCATTCGCCCCATGATGCATCAGCGCCGATATGCAATTGTCTTAACGAATCAGCATATTTTTATTGTTATAAAATGTATCTGTGGCAACTCTAACCGCAGTATCAGGAAATCTGTTTATCATCGATAATGAATTTATCGAAACATATGCTAACATCGAAGATCTTAAGTGAGCAAACTGCGGTGACTCACCATCAATAGAGCTCACAATTGTACCTAATTTAGTTCCATCCGACAAATAAGCATTGTTCCGGTTTTTAAATGTGCCTTTCTCTGTTGCATCAGCAATTATAAAATCGAGTTCGGCATTGTCGATGATTAGTCTTGTACAAAGTCGTTTATGATCACATGAACTACCCTGAGTAAACTTACCAAATATTTTTCTGCCGAGATCCTTTGCAAGTTTATTTTCATATTCAATTTCATCGGGATCATCGGTAATTATTTCCCTGACATCGTCAGGGGGTTTTGGTAACCAGATTTGTTTTTGTGAATGATACGATATTATAGCTTCACTTACAACCAACGATATTAAAATTTTGTTATCAAGCATATATCGTAATAGTACTATTGGAGCCCAATATTCTTCTGAGAAACGACGGCCAACCAAACATAAGAAATCGGATGGAGATTTTCCGTAAACGAAAACGACTCTATACAGGCGAATCTAGTCAGGTAAAAATCTGGCAGGGGTCCATTTATCCCAACTCTGGTCATCTCGTGTGTTGGATGTCCAGATCTCTTAAAGCATTCAGAACACTCTCCCATTTCAACAAAACGTCCAGGATAACATGCAACTATATCAACTGCGATGACATCCTTATAATCGTATTTAGTATCCCACAATCCGCCCTTGTCCGTATTCGATGCACTGAACTTTGAAATAACCACACGGACACAGGGTCACTCTTGCTGATAATTCTGATAAAATCAAATATATAATCCTTATAAAATTGAACTGTTCTGTCTCGTGGAAATATTTTTACGGCCGATGTCCATGCATGTGCGTTATGATCAAAAATTGTTATCGGAGCTCCTCTTGATTCATATTTCGATTTGTATAAAATCCCTTCGGTTAGTGTTTTCACCGTAATCGGAAATTTAAATTTCTTTTCCAGTTTAATAACGTCGTTGGTAGACGCCCTGGTATCTTTAACTGTTTCTGCCCACTCATTTATTTTTTTACGTCGTAAATCCGTTAAACCATTTCCACGTATCGAGTTTGTGAAGTGTTCTGTAACTCGCTCAGCTACACAATTTAGCCTTGACAGTATCATCGGTTTGAGATCATGAACGTTAGGTTTATCATTTAGCGGATATATTGCATAAACAACTGCAGTCACAGGATGCTGTCGTTCATAATATGGTTTGTCAATACCAGTCAATAGTCCTGGTTTGGAATTTTTATTTCACGTGACAATATTTCCAGTGTGAAGTTGGGCACGGTCACGTTTGTCACGGATAATCCAAGTGTCGTCGTCTGTCTCTGCAATAAATTTTATTAGAATAAAATATCTTTGATTGTCGAGATAGTTAATAATTTTTGCTGCTCGCTCGTCATTTATTCTAGCATCGACAACACTTTTGGTGTTGCTCATGATTCTTAATGTTGACCACACATGAGCCGAGCCATCGTCGCGAAATTCCTTCTTGTCTTCACGGATGCGATCAGTTGTATCCCTATTCGTTTAAGCCAGATCTTGCATCAAAAAACTAAATTTAGGTTTCGACAGTGTGTCAAGATCGAATCTGGCTATAGAAGGCTTGATTGCAGATAATCTCTCAAACTCCTCCATATTATAATTAAGGCAAATATATATTTAAATTGAAATATACGTGTGTGTGTGTGTGTGTGTGTGTGTGTGTGTGTGTGTTGTGTGTGTGTGTATATATATATATATATATATATATATATATATATATATATATATATATATATATATATATATATATATATATATATATATATATATATATAATGATTCAAACAAAGAATGAATGCAAGTGGCTTATGATCGGTTCATCAGTTCCTTGTAACAAAGCATGCGCAAACGACTTCTGTTGATATCACATGCAAAGTGTTCGTCGAGCGAGTCTAGGACCAAAATCTCGTTTACGGTGTGGTGTTGGGGTAAGAGAAAAAACTCGGTTGTGTATGCATTGTGGTGGTAAAAAATACAGAGAGCTGAAACGATATTATGGTAAAAAAAATATAACGCCGACAAAGATATAATCCTTGACGGAAGCAAGGAAGATAAAAGAAACGCTGAAGACTATTTCGCCATATTTTCAAAATAATAATTTAGACAAATAATATTATTATATAAATGGAGCAAAATGAATTTGTAACACTTCCCATCATCAATAATTATGAAGCATCTCGATATGGTGTAATTAGGCATTGTCGATTAAAAAAACCTGTCGGTTCTGTCAATAATACTGGTTGTATCAAATTCCGTGCTAAAAAAATGTATCTCTGTCATAGATTTATCTACGAATGTTATTATGGACTGATCGAAGATGGACTTGTGATCGATGATATTAATTCAGATCCAAAGGATAACTCTTTAAATAATTTGCGAGCTGTTACACAAAGTCAAAATTGCAAGTTTGGAAATACTGGCGGTGGTAATAATTGCGAAAGAGTTATTAAGTCTGTAAATGTAGAGACAGGCAAAGAAATAATATTTCATTCGATATATGCAGCTAATAAATATTTCGATATTAACCGTGCTGCAGTAAAATGTGTCTCAGATAATATAACTAAATTGGCATTTTCAAATAAATACGAACAAAAACTAACATTAAAGTATTACATACATGATGGGAGATAACTCTGTCAAGCATAGCTCTCTCTGGCACAGTAATGAAACAGTTGCCCCGATTATTACTGAGTACTATTACATGACGGCCGCGATTATTTTCGTTTTGTGTTGTATTCAGTAACTTAACTGTCTGTCAGTGGAGCAGCATAATTTGTAACAGCAGGATATTTGCACCTTTTGACTGTCCCTGATAAATTCAGAAAAACAAGAAAATATTTTTGAATTTTGTTGTAGTTGTCTTGGAAGACGAGGCGAGATAACTCTGTTACGTAATGGTAGAGCTTGTATTTTTTTATTTACTAATGAATAATATTTTTGCTGCTTTTTAAGAAACATTATCTTTGTTTTTATGATTTCGTCAGCTTTCATGCTTCCTTTAGATTTTTTTCAGGGATAATAATTAAGTGAAAAAAGAAAAATACAAACAGCGAATAAGCCACGCCCACTGTGTAAGCTATTTTTGGATTCCCAAGTATTTGCCAGCTTATAAGGAATACAACCCTTATAGTTGTTGGGGTCTGTGACCTATTTGCTCTAACATCAACGGAAAAAGCACCACGCGGTGGGTACACTTTTTCACTCCCCGGGATTGATTATGGGGGAGGGTGTGCAGAAATCTGTTGAACGTTGAGAAGGCCTCGTTTGTATATTTGTGCTGTTCTTATGGTTAAGTGTATATGTATGTGTGCCGTCCATCGAATTAAGTTTATATATATATATATATATATATATATATATATATATATATATATATATATATATATATATATATATATATATATATATATATATATATATATATATATATATATGTGCCGTCCATAGAATTAAGTTTATATCTACTGTAAATATTTCGTCACCCTCTGAACCTGCTAGAATGTTGTTTGGCAATCTAGGGGTTCACATAGGGGTTGTGCCGAACTTGTATATATGCTACTATAATTAACATTATGTGTTGTGCCGTCCCTTGTATATAATACCATAATTTGTAGATATGCCACTATAATTAACATTGTAGATACTGTAAATACATTCCTGGTTTCAGGAATACAAATATTTGTTTTTTTATTTTAAATAAATATTTATTATATAATGAATTACGATATAATATCAATGTCATTATTTCTGCAATTCAAAAGTTACAACATGACGGTATAAAAGTTTCTAATCAACTTAATCCTGGAAAAATTATTTGTGATTTTGAATCATTACAACAACGAAGATTCGAAAATAGATATCCATTACCAGCTGATTACAGATTCATAAAGTCTATTCAGCAGTCGATGATGCAATCCTTGGCAACAGTAAATGACGTTCAGGTTAAAGAATTTGTTTCACTCGCACAAGCGATTGAAAAAAATAGATCAGAATTATCTCACGAATACGAAACTAAAAAGATTGTAAATACTCGCGTAAGACACTTGAGAAACATTAGGTCTGATAGTGAAACGATCCATAACGAAAGCGCTGTCAGTGGTGATTGTGAAAGTGAAAATAGTGACAACGTCAGGAACGGCTAAACAAAGTGAAAGTAGTAACGGATCATGAAAGTGATTGTAACAGCTAATCAAAGTGAAAGTATTAAACCTTGACTCTGTCAAGAGGGATAATTCATTTCTGACAACAGCAAAAAATATTTATTTATTCCGAATCAGATTATAATATTTATTCAGAACCAGATTATAATATTTATTCAGAATCAGATTATAATATTTATTCAGAATCAGATTATAATAATATTTATTCAGAATCAGATTGTAATAATAATATTTATTCAGAATCAGATTATAATAATATTTATTTTTATTCTGATAAAAATATTTGCTCAGAATCAGATTATAATAAAATTTAATTTTATTCTGATACAATATTTATCTTTTATTCTGATAAAAATATTTATTCAGATTCAGATTATAATAATATTTATGTTTATTCTGATAATAATATTTATTCAGAATCAGATCATAATATTTACTCAGACTCAGATTATACTATTTACTCAGAATCAGATTATAATATTTACTCAGAATCAGATTATAATATTTATTCAAAATCAGATTATAACATTTATTCTGAATCAGATTAATTCTGATAATAATATTTACTCAGAATCAGATTATAATATTTATTCTGAATCAGGTTAATTCTGATAATAATATTTACACAGAATCAGATTACAATATTTACTCAGATTATAATATTTATTCTGAATCAGATTATATTTATTCTGAATCAGATTATATTTATTCTGATAATATTTATTCTGCATCAGATTATAATAACATGTATTGTTATTCTGATATTAATATTTACTCAGAATCAGATTATAATAATTTATTTTTATTCTGATAATAATATTTACTCAGAATCGGATTATAATATTTATTCAGATTATAATATTTACTCAGAATCAGATTATAATATTTATTCTGAATCAGATTATGATATTTATTCAGAATCTGGTTATAATATTTACTCAGAATCAGATTAATTCTGATAATAATATTTACTCTAACTTTTTTTTTTTAATTTTATCAAACTTAATGCAAGACTGTGCATAATTCAGATCACAAGCAATCGTAATAATATGTTCTCGTTGCAGTTCATTTAACTGTTCCTGCGTTCATTTTTCTGCTTTGATTCTATCAAACGTGGATAGTGTCGACGGCACTTTTAAGTATCACGTGTTGGTACATAAATAATTAATTGACATATTTATTTTGTTTTACAAAATCCTAGATCTAGTTCTACGATGAAGATCAATGATCTTACATACAAATTTATATTTAATGATTCTACTCGTAAATCCAACAAATGTCCGGATTGGTCAGTAAGTTTGAAATGTATCCTTGATAATAGCGGATTATGACATCGCAGATAAACAGGATTAATGGGTTCTGATACAATTAAGTATCCAGGAGGCATCTGCGGAGTAAATGTGTATAAAATGTATCCCTGCTGGGCCTGATTGGAGCATTCAAGGTCTACTTGATAGCTTCCATCAGATACATCACATACGATACCAGGTGAAATATGACGACCT
>JAECUM010016452.1:0-41825 GCA_016617855.1 Megalonaias nervosa | reverse complement strand
TAAACCTGACCTAATTACTTGACTGAGCTGCTGACAGAAACAGTCCAAAGTAATGTTTTACATTTCTGTAGCCCGATGGATAAACATTACATCTTTTCTAAGCTGGGCGCAGAATAGGCCGACGTATCGCGAGTCATGAAAACACGAGGGTGGTATCGCGCGTGTCCAAAATTAATATTATTTTCAGCCGAATATTCTGGTGACAATTTCAAATGGTAAGCATTGCAATATTTTATTTTCGTCAGTCGGTCCAATTTGGTATGCGTTTTGCTTCAATATTGGAGACGGAACCTTAGGTGCGCAGAATTGCCCGAAAGAATTGTATAATACACACAATGCAATCACCGAGTGAAATATAGGTCAGCAGATCATATCTAGTTTGGGAATCTTACAAAGCAAATCAAGTCCTTGTGCAAAGATAGTAATAATAAAACAGTGTTTTGTTTTCAAACATACAGCAGGAACAAGATATTGACAATTGGAGGACACTTTATACGTAGACATTGGCCTACCTGTCCAACAACAACTAAGCCATTTCAGTGTCTGATGGCAGTCCTAAATCCTCCATCAATGCTCTCCATCGAACAAACTGGTCCCCAAGACGAATCCTTGATAAGTCCCGTTCGGTTTCTCTGACAGCTTTCGACGTTTCTTCTCGGAAAGCGACAAGCGCGGGCGACCTTTACTTTTTTGACTCTCTCGTGCGTTCGCCATTTTTGTTTATAGTAGATATTTAAATTACAACCGCGCGACTCATGCCCCGCCCACTGGACGAAGATGACGTGTACGTTTTTGTGGTCACTTGAGGTTTCCGTAACAGTTCGTGACCTACAAGTTTCAATTAAAGCGGGCCCCCACAAAGATTCATTTTCTCTCGTTTATTTATCAGTTATTTAATTGAATCTTCAAAAACTCTAGGTTTTCTGAAATATTTCAGCTTATATGTCGATATATTTCATTAGTTTCATGATCTGTAAAATTCATAAAATTACAGACACTCTGCACTATTGTTCTTTTAAATAAATTATTAGCAATCTGCGTATTTATAGGAAGAAAAACACAACAAACACAATTAGGAACAATATTCGTAACACATTTAAAGAATATCAAAACAAGATGTTTAACTACTATTCAGTGCAGAAACGTAATTTAGGTAAAGTGTTCAGCTGTATATACTTACTTATATATTGCAAGGAGTACTTCGTATTCATCAATATATACCGACCATGTTTACGAAACATGTCAGTCGCAGTGAAGTAGACGGAGCTATAAACTTCCTCCTCATGAATATTGGTCGGATTTTATTAGTTCCCGCTAAAAGCTTATATTTAACAGAAACAAGCAGGTCAAACACGGGGGCAGTCATACATTTGGAGGATTTGTGTGCCAATGGTTTTCAGTTGATCCGAGTCGAGTATGATGTGTTGCTATTAATATAGAGGTACGGTGTATTTAGAACGACACGCGAAAATTTAATTAAGAGTTCAGCCGGTTGAGCAAATTAAAAGGACTCCAACGACTTTCTCACAAACTCATTTAATCAGCTCGGCAGATATTTACTGTGTGAATACGGATCTTAACATGCAACCGTATCTGAGAAAACTGAAAGTATTTACAGATGTACACATGTGTTGAAAAGGTATGGCGGGGTGTGTCTGATAGAAAGGTATCGCCGGTATATGCGATATATGTTTACAAAGAATTGAGTGCGGGTACTATCTTTGTTATCCGACCACTGATTTTGATTCTTTATTATCTTAAATATCGGGAAAGTCCATGTTTCAGATTTGTATACGTTAGAGCAACTTTCTTCAGTGTTCCCCCGATACGGACTGCATAAGTTGGAATTAGTAAACAGTTCAATGGTTATGTTGAATGGTTTATATTCACAAATGTGTGTATCAACTAAGTTATTGAAAACTCTTATTTCCTGAAGATTCCAAACAGTGTTCTAGTAAAACTACACGTGCAATACAGATATATTTGTATGATACAAAAATAATTATTTAAATATTATCTGGACAAAATCACATAGTAGCTGATAATCCATTCTAATCCCAATTGATATATTTAAATTCATAAAACTGTTATTTTAACATGAAGATTTATTTGTGTTTCCATTCGGCATTTGATTTTAATATACTGATCATGTTTTATACCAAATGTCATTTGTCAACATTTATTGTTCTGGAGATAAAATAAATTGTGATTGTGATTGATTTAGATTTTTAACGTAGCTTTAACAATTTTTCAGTCATATCGCTACGATGTCTGCAGTGTGACATTTTATAGTGATGTTTAGCACTGGGGCATCATGCCGCAGACATGTATCATGATGTCCCACCCAGTCACATTATCCTGACACCAGGCCGACCAGTCCTAACATTAACCTCTGAATGCTGAGCGCCAAGCGAGGCATCTGTTAGTACCATTTTTAAAAGTCTTTGGTATGACTCGGCCCGGGGTTCGAACCCGCGACCTCCCGCATCCGAGGCGGACGCTCTACCACTAGGCAACCGGAGCGGTGATAAAATAAAAATACATACAAAGAATATGGTCACATGGATTACCAGCTTACAAAAGTAAAACTTTTTTATGACAATTATATTCTCGTGAAATGCAGAGATTTATGAAAGATTTAAAAGTCCATCTTCATTTTCTTTCAGCCATACATAAAACACATTTGTAATATGTAATTTCATCGCAACCACAATCTGATCATTAATTATCTTGCCCGCATCAACAGTGATGCTTCATCCTTAAAATGTTGCAATGTCCAATGGGAATATCTTACTAGGATATCAAACTACTTCAGTGAAAGTCTTAGATCTGTACGTTATTTATCTCTCGGGATCAATTTCTTGATATGCAATACAAACTTGTCAATCTTAATGCTATAAACAACATTCCAAACATACTGGCAGCTGAAGGCGGCATTTATTTTGCTCCTACCTTCTTGTAAATTATTGCATTCACCATTGGCGTTTGTTTTCTGGTGTCAAAACACTAGAAATGGATCCTTTGGTAGCATGCAAAATGAATTCTTAACACTTGATATTTCTTGGTTTGGTATTATAGGCACAAAAGAATATCGTGAATTCAATTAGGTAGCAATATATGTTGCATCCTTTTCTGTCTCTGCTATGTTTTAACCTGTCATCTATTGTATATTATAAATAGAACCAAAAACATGCTAGAATTAAATGATAGTTTGCATGATCTTCTGTGTAAAATGTAATTTTAGCCAAAGGAAGATAAGACGCACAGTTTAGCTTACTTTAAATATAATCCTCAAGGAAATTGAATTTTTATAAAATTAAAATCCTCTTTAAGAAACTGTATTATAAAATATTAACATCGATATGAACTATAAACACATTCCAGAAACTTACACGTATATCATTCTAAGCCCCGTTCGTATTAAAATAATTATTAGAAATACTACTTCGTGTAATATGTGGCACTGTAATTAATATTAATTATACAGGGGAAATTTATCTAAACAGTATAATTCCTTGATAGGCTTCAAGAAATTTCGGGGTCATGAATATGCAGTGTTATATATAATCCATTAGGGGCGTTGAATTATTGGCCCTGAATATACACCAAACAACTATTATCGAAGCGAATTATACCATGAGTAAAAATATCGTCTATAATCATAACATACATGATGATTGAGCTCGGGCATATATCTGATTAAAACCACTCTTCCTTTCATGGTGACTATTAGTTACCGCAATGTTTTAAAACTTTGTTAATTGTTATGTGATCAGAACGATGTCATCAATGAACCGCATTTTCCATAATGTACCTATCATACATGTTCCTTTTGAGAACTGTCACTTCAGATTTGGATATGCGAAGTGTCCGTCTTTGGACATGTGAGTGAGAATCACATATATTAGGATATCTTTATTTACATTTTTCTTCTTTAATCTTCCTGACTGATATCATTTTTACTGAGGTCCAAAGAAAGTCCAGAAATTCACAATTCATTCTTTTAATGAATAATGGTGAGCACAATGCAAGAGAAAGATAAATGCTTTCCAACTGTCTGCATCATTGTTTTATCACAACACAGCTATAAGTAGCAGCAGAAGCAGTTAAACGGCACATTCGTACTGTGCTGGATACATGGTTAATCTTTCAAAGATGTAAATAACAATTATTTTATATCAGGTATGTACGCCAAGTAAGTGATTGGCACACCAAAACCCCATCTCTTTGTTGTGCTATATATTAGGAAAGCTACTGTTTAGTAGGGGTCGGTACTCTGAAGCTTGTTTGTGGAGTTTTCATTTAACATGGCAGCTTTGTATGCTTTATTCGCTCTTTCATTATCCTTAATACCAATGTAACTAGGAAGCCAAGAGTACAAATTACATTTTCCAGGTTGTATGAGCAAATCATGTTTCTGGAAGATCTGAGATATTAACGGGTTCTGCCATTCCAGGTTTGGAAGGTTTTTAAGTGTGCAAAGGAAATATCAGAGATGACAGAGATTCGTATGGCTGTTAAAGTTCAATCTCTCTTAATGTCGAGTTTTAAACCTTTCTTTGAAAGAAACAAATGTATGGTAAAGAGGGCAAAATGCTCAAAGCATAAGAAAATGCACAAAGTTGCTTTTTCAGTAATACGCTATATTTCATTAAAGCGGCTTGTTAGGACCAGTGGAATCTCTTCTGAAACTCTGTTACTTTGTATGCTGAATAAGGAATGATCATTCAATATGTCTGCATGAATATCGTCTGAGTAGTGATTATCATTTAGATGAAGAAGCGGATACGACTATCTGCTTCGGAGTTTTTTGGAGTCCATGCCTTTAAATGATATTCTTTAAACCTTATCTTAGGCAATATGTCTGACTACAGGAAGTCATGGGATGGAATAATCACCTTCTGCTGTGATGAGTATCAAATTTCCCGTAAATTGAAATGTCTGATCTGAATAGAATAAATTGATTTAAGCGAGAAGTGGCTGGATTATTGAAATACAGCTATCATCAGTTTTCAGCGCTCTTCGTCATTACAGTATTGTGTAAGGTATATGTTAGTAACAACATGCGTACTAGTACAAACGTTTGTTCGAATATAGCATTTAGAGCTATATTTATGATTGAATCCGTCCGCGTCTAAAACATTGATATGGTAGATAGCAACTGTTTTTTTTTTACCTCTCATGTAGCAGTAAAACCATTCGTCCACAATAATAATGAAAAAAAACCCCATATAAATCAGTTGAAGGCAACATCGTTTACACATGCACTGTTTAAAATGAGGGACATGTGTGTCGAAGTCTAAGACAAGATTAGGCAAGATATGACAGGAACAGAAATCGTTCTCGGACAAAAGAATTATTACATAGCATGTGTAATAATAGAAGAGAAACTCAGTTTAAAGTTTTAAATCATGTAATGTGCTTGGTAATGTTAGTGCAGTATTTCGTTCATTCCATCGGCTTTATCATCTGTTTGTCGTTGACCGTATCATATCAACTACAATTGTTTTAGACACAATCCGAAAACGTACCTCTCATGATTAAATGCACGTAATTTCAGTTCTTTCAGATTGTTAATTTAACAAAAATCTTACCAGAGCATGAGCTGCCTTAAATTCAGATGACACGATAAATATAAATTAAATTCTATTCGGTCTATCATATTAGACTTTGTCATTAAAATTCAATCATCGCTTCGTCGATCAGAAGAGATTTAAGCTAGTTCTTTACGACCTAGATCTAACGGCTCACTCTCTGGATCGGATTAATCCCTAGGCTAATAAGTCCACAGCTTTATATACTTTTGTCGTCCTTACGATCCTGCTTCTATGTTTTCTTCGGCAAATATTTAGCGAACAAATACTTTCTTTATACTTTGCACTTTGGCGTCGAAATTAGGCAGATCCTAAAACTACGTCTGCATGGAATAGAAGCTTCACAATACGATTCATTCATATCTTGTCTGCATTAATGTATACCTTTTCAAGACAACATGTATAAGGGGTAGATATGTAAGAGTTACATGAAATATAACGTGTCGAGATAAGCGATACATCTTAAACAACGTATCGGGATAAGACGTACACTTATAAGAATAGGATGGTAAATAACGTATTGAGCAAATTGAATGGTATGAATTGAAAAGTTCAATCAAATCTTGAAGTGTTTATCAGCAGGTTATTCACACAATTAAATGCTTTCAATATCAAACGTCTGTTTATTTTGTCACGAGAAAGAAAGCATGCATTGCAGTAGGCCTACCTCGATTGTACACTAACCAGACAAAAAGCTACAGATAATCTATATAAGCCAGGACTTCATTTTGTAGATTCCGCTTATGACCTTAAACGTCCCGCATACCTTTAGAACTGATATTACAAATCTCCTTGTTAAAACTACGAAGAGATTTCGGTTGTTATTGTTTTCTTCAATTCTTTGCTCTAAAACAGTTCTGCTTTATAAAAACAGTTTTTATTAATATCAGAGCCAAAAAAAAAAAAATGCACATGAACGGCTTTCTACGTGAAGTTACGACGTATATGGATGTCACAATCCCAGTTGGTGTTTAGCTCCCCATCCATCACTGAAAGTTTACATAAATTTATTAGCATTTCAGTACTACAGTCGAGTGAATGCAAGTTAGGCGAAATACTCAAGTTTCTCCGCTGTAAGTCAAATAGTCGAACAAAAACTTTTTCCTTTTTATTTTCTCTAAGGAAGGTGTGTGACCAAATTCTCTACGATGACGAGGATTTGATTCATTTTAGGTAGTCGATTTTGAAATGAGTAGGATTTGTTGCAATTACATACAGAAATATGATAGGAACGAATCATGAGTGCGCTTTATTTCCTTTCAACAGCTTTGCAGATGGACATGAATTGTGTCATCTAAACGCTTTTAATACTTACATTTGCTAAGTTACTCGACATAAGTAGACCTTAGCAATCAAAATATTAGGACAGGGGAGTATATTTGACATTATGAAATTGAAAACTATTACCAGTGTCAATACATGCTATTAACACATAACACCCAAATAAGGGAGAACCATATCCTTCGTAGATAGTACTGTAACTTCACCTTCTAATTTCCGTCTGTACTCGCTTATAACTCGAGTCAAACTGCAAACAACAAAGGTCATGATATGCCATAACAAAATGCGTCCGAACATCAGGGTCTATGGTGTTTGTTCTACTGATTAGTCCTAACAAACTGCACCGACACGTATCTACCGGTGCATTATGCGACAACATATCTGATTCTGTTCAGTTTGCAGTTGGACTCGACGTATACGAAAGTACAAATGATACACTCTACCTGGCTTTCGTCTCTGCGTCAGAAAAATCCGTTATCTGGCCTTGATCTCATTTCAAAATTTAGTTTGTATCAACATACGCATAATATGGCAATTAATGGAGCTTGGAGAACTAAAGGGAATTCAATCTTATTCTTGAAGAGAAATAAATTTAAATTTGCAGGTTTTATTTCCCATTTTGAGAGTATAGGCATCCACATGAATATTCAGAGTCATTAAAAGCTGAACTGGATATGCAGTTTTCAAATGGCTCAATTTCAGGTTCGGTGTATTGACGGGTGAATAGTGAAACATCCGGTTTAAGTGTAATGCATCAATTACAGCCTTTGTGGTGTTAGCAGTCCTCCAGTTTTGATTGAATCGTTTCTCTCCAGGGACAGATTAAATAGAAAGTAAATCCTGCTGAAAAATCGTAAATGGGAGAAAAGCTGTTTTCATCAGTTAGTGATTGCTTCAAAACGATAGAGGTTACACGGTATTGGGGCTCAATAAGCAAATTGAGAAAAAGTTGTAATATATTATATCGCGAACGTTTCTTGCGTTGGGTGGAGAAGACAATTGGATGCTTGAAAATGATATTTGTTAATTGACTATTTCTCAAGTCAAAATGCGCCAAACCTTTATATTAGCCTTTCAAAACTAAATATCGTGTTAAACAAACAACCTCTCTTTGACACCCATTTTCACAGAATGTCAGTCAGCCTCTCTTCCATACCCATTTACACAGAATGTCAGCAAGTTCTCTTTGACACCCATTTACACAGAATGTCAGGCAAGTTCTGTTTGACACCCATTTACACAGAATGTTAGGCAAGTTCTCTTTGACACCCATTTACACAGAATGTCAGCAAGTTCTCTTTGACACCCATTTACACAGATGTCAGGCAAGTTCTCTTTGACACCCATTTACACAGAATGTCATGCAACCTCTCTTTGACATCCATTTACACAGAATGTCATGCAACCTCTCTTTGACACCCATTTACACAGAATGTCAGCAAGTTCTCTTTGACACCCATTTACACAGAATATCAGGGAAGTTCTCATTGACATTCATTTACACAGAATGTCATGCAACCTCTCTTTGACACCCATATACACAGAATGTCATGCAACCTCTCTTTGACACTCATTTACACAGAATGTCATGCAACCTCTCTTTGACACCCATTTACACAGAATGTCAGCAAGTTCTCTTTGACACCCATTTACACAGAATGTCAGGCAAGTTCTCTTTGACACCCATTTACACAGAATGTCAGCAAGTTCTCTTTGACACCCATTTATACAGAATGTCAGCAAGTTCTCTTTGACACCCATTTACACAGAATATCAGGGAAGTTCTCTTTGACACCCATTTACACAGAATGTCATGCAGCCTCTCTTTGACACCCATTTACACAGAATGTCATGCAACCTCTCTTTGACACCCATTTACACAGAATGCCAGGCGACCTCTCTTCCATACCCATTTACACAGAATGTCAGCATGTTCTCTTTGACACCCATTTACACAGAATATCAGGCAACCTCTCTTTGACACCCATTTGCACATAATGTCATGCAACCTCTCTTTGACACCCAATTACACAGAATATCAGGGAAGTTCTCATTGACACCCATTTAGACAGAATGTCAGGCAACCTCTCCTTGAAACCCATTTACATAGAATGTTTAGAAAAATATTATTTTAAGCACACTTTGCATGTTTCATTCATTTTATGTTTGTGATGACAAGTCATCATATTTTTTATGGTATTTTGTATCAAATTTATATCGAATATGTTTCAAATGTTCATGCAAATTAGCTTTGCTGTACTTCATCTATAAAATGGGCCAATCAAGACCTCTTTCTTTCACATATTCTACTTAGTTTGTATTTATATGTCTCCCACAATTTTAGTTAAAAATGCAGAGACCACGAAGAAACACCAGTGGGTGCATGCTTAAAAGCTTAGGCACGAAATCCGGTACCAAAATGCAGTTTGTAGATGTGTATGACAAAGTAAAGTTTTTGAGCTGCCCCTATGTGCATGTCGATGATAGTTGCAAAGACACAAAGGAAAGCGGGATGGGGATGGGGTGGTAGCTTCAGTAGTTGATGCAAACTCTCGTGACAATGCGTCTTTTCCACATAGCTCCTCTTGAAAACATACTTTCCTTTTTGTATGTTATTTGGTGCTCCTTTCTGAAATTGTTATGACTCAGACTTATATGTTTGAGAAAGTTTAACTTGTATAATAGATACTCGAAGTAAACGTTACCGAAAACGCATAAGGATATCAATATATGCATAGGCTAAGAAATTTGGATAATATGTTTCAGCACTCAAAGCGTAAGAATACACCGTTAGAAAAATATATCGTGTAACAATAATTTAAGAAAAAGGTCTTTTCACGTCCAGCACTAAACGCTGTTTCTTTAATTGTTTGTTTGTTGTTATATAGAATCCATGAATGTAACAGCTATATAAATTCTGTTTGAGCAAGGTTTGCACACGTGCACAGATAAGTCACGTTGACATTCAAATCTTTCATGTGAGGATACATTTTGGCTTAAAACATTTTCCTTAGTTCTCATAGACGTAATAATAATGGAAACCATAAACCACGCAATTAATTAACTACTATTGTACTGATATAATTTCTAAAATCAGATGTAGGCACAACAATACAAGGTGAATTCCAATTTCTTTTACAGGGTTAAACAAAACTATTCACTAATAAATATTTAATTTCAATTTTTAAACATTCCTGCTTGAGAAGATTCATCCTGTATGGATGTTGTTTCACAGGAGTGGAATCTAGAATTTGAACTTCATTGTAAATTTTATTTGTTCGTTTTGGAACATCAGGAAACAAGAATTCATATTCACATACTAGCTGTTTTAGTTCACTCTTTTGCTGCGGTTGTTGATTGGTTATTATATCTGAATTTTGAAGATTGGGTAAACCAAAGTTATTACTCTCAGATTGCATTTCTTTGTTTACATCGTCACTGGGACAGGTCCAACTAAATTTACTGAATGATTAACTGGGCTATCTCTACCAAAATATCCCTTGAACACGTTTAAAAGACAAAGTTGTTTCCCTTTCCGCCTACCATGGGTATTAATGATAAAATAAAGTAATTTACTTTTTTTTTTTTACAATTGTACAATGACCATAAAATTAAGCTCGGAGGGGATTTTAAGGTATGGGCAAGAGAGCCAGAACTCTATCACCGGGCTGAAATCTCCTTTCCTTTGTATCTCTGTCACACATTAATTTCAATTTAGCATGTTAGCGTTGTATAATCTGTTATAGTTTGTTTTGTTTTATACAATTTTTGTTAATCTTGCAGATTTTTTTACTGTGTACATTTCGTTAATTGCTGCACCATAACGTACGCTAACTTCAAGTTAATCACCATGGATGATGCTGATCATCGGGTCTCTTAGGTGTTGGTAGATTACCTTCTTTGTCCCTTGATTTGCTTTGCATTTATGATGTTGCGAAAAATGTCATTAATGTGGGTAGATTGGTCTATATCGTTTAATGGTGTAACGCAACATTTGGACCTTGGAAAACTATAAATTTTCAAAATTAAAAGTTTCAGCGCAGAAGAACGTTTTTGAAAGGAAGAACTAGTCACTTGATGAGGACCTCAAGCGGTTTAAAGCGCACTATTTTCTACGTATTACTATATTCCTACATCAGTGCATATTAGACCTATTTTGGATATGTAACTATTGTTTAAAATATTTTCAGGTCAATATTTGTCATATGGTTTGTAGAAATTCTTTATCAAAATCGATTATCGCGGTTGATGTGTTTTAAATATAATGGCGCCCTATAATGTTTGTGAGGGGAAAAGTCTAAATGTACACTAAAACAGTTTTGAAATATTTATATTCTTGCGTAGCTCCGTTCTTTTGATATTCCTAATAAAATTCTGCATGCCTCACTTCTGGGCGCCAGCAAACCCAGACCTATGGGACATTAGAAACTCAAGCACTCCTCACTGAATATCAATACAATAATAAGGTAGTAACTGTGAGGAGAAAAATGGGAATGAAATTCTCATTGTTTTCTAAAGAAAACCTCTGACTCTTACATTCATAAGTAGACAGCACTACCTCATCTTATTGCATGGCCAACATTAACAGGAAGAAAAACTTGCCAGTCATTATTCTTGTTGCGGTGGCAGTGTCAAATGTTTGTTAAGAGTTTGGTTAATGTGTTTCAGCAATGCTTTGTTAGTGGATTTGACAAGCAGGCCAGTCTTTCTTTTTTAAACAAATGAATACGAATCTTGTCCATCGTTCCTGTGCTAGACGAATGCAAAGGCAATATTATACTAAAAATGGCAAATGACGGGCATTCATCATTGTGTTGTTTACACTTCATTTAGAAGAATTTTTGGAAACATATTCCTACTGCCAAGTACATTTTGTTTCATCTGAATTTGGATGTTTGGTTTTCTTTTTTTTAGACAAAAATACATGCCACTAAGTTAAATTATGTCGTCATTTTTTGTGTCAATAAAATAGCAGATGCTGTAAGATTTGAAACATTATGGTTTTACGTTGCCTCGTGTCTTGAGACGATAACGAATGGGGAACCAATGCAATGGAAACATTTAAGTTACATAATTGTTTGAGTAATTCGAATGTCACTTAAAGACACATACTTCTTGCATTGATGGCTAGAAAACGTTATTGAGGTATATCGATATACCCCGAAAAAATACCTCTTTATCAGTGGATTTACAATGGGTTAACAGTACATAAATAACTATATTCATAATCATGGTGTTTAATTAAGAATATTACATGCGAACAAAATCATTTTATGGTTGGACCTTCTGGTCTGTATTTTCAAGGGTCACTTTGCTATTGTATAGATTTGTGTACTAATAGTTTTTCGACAACATTCTTAATTTACATGTTTACTTGCTGTAACTTTTCGAAAGTCAGTGAATCAGCGACTGCCCAGCTGATGTAATATACTAAGTAAAAATAAAATATCACTAGTTAAGACCAGTCTATATAGCACTAGTTAAGACCAGTCTATATAGCACTAGTTAAGACCAGTATATATAGCACTAATTAAGACCAGCCTATGTGCAAATCTTAGGAATGAGATTCACATGACTCTGAAGCGCAAGAGATACAATTCCTTATATAGCTGCTTTCAAGAGAACCATTGCGATCAAAGTTGCATTAAGATTATGAGGGTCCAAGTCTAATAGGAAGGGAGTGCCTAAAGTTTGTGCTATTTATTGGAATAGAAGGCTTACAAATTATGAGGGCCTAATTCTACAGCTTTTATTAGCCAATGGGTTACCCTGGGCCAGATTGCAAAGACAATGTCTGAGAAATGGACATTAATAATTCTTATGCTTATGTATCTCTTCACGATGACTACGACAAACTAAGTCTTGTAATCTGCAAACATCTATTCATGGATGCTGAAGAAGCTTATTGAACGCTTATCGTCTTGGTAAACCATTATTAACAAACGCCCAATCATTATAAAAAGAGAATGCTTTTTCCTAGATGGGAAGATTACTATTTTAAGGTCTGACATGTCTTCATCACCATCACCTTGACTGGAAAATATCTGAGAAACAGAGATATATGCCCATACAATTGTTTCCAATCAATACGAAGTGTTAATGCAACACGTGCTTGAAATTATGTATCCAATCAATACAAACTTTTAACTCAGTGCTTGCATTAAATTATGCATCCAATCAATGCAAAATGTTAATTCAATACTTGCTTTAGATTATGTATCCAATCAATACAAAATGTTAACTCAATACGTGCCTTAAATTATGTATCCAATCAATACAAATGTTGACTCAATACTTGCTTTAAATTATGTATCCAATCAATACAAAATGTTAATTCAGTATGTGCCTTAAATTATATATTCAATCAATACAAAATGCTAATTCAGTACGTGCTTTAAATTATGTCTCAAATCAATACAAAATGTCAACACAATACATGCTTTAAATAAGTTATCTCACCAATACAAATTGTCAATATATTGGATTGCATTAAATCTCCTATCAATACAGTGTTAACGCAATACGTGGTTTAAATTATGTATTCCATCAATACGAATTGTCAACGCATTACGTGCTTTAAGTTATGACTAATGTAGATACAAAGTCTTTACGCATTACGTGCTTTGCTATAACTCATGTCTCCAGTCAATACAAAGTGTTAACGCAATACTTGCTTTTAATTAAGACTTCTATCGACACAAAGTGCTAACGAACTGCGTACTTTAAATAATGTCTCCTATTGATATAAAGCGCTAACTCAACACGTGCTTTAAATAATGTGTTCTACCGATACAAAGTGTTAAGACAATTGTGTGCTTTAAATTGCACAAGTGTGAACAATTTGTCCTATTGCCAATAGAATGACCACCGGACTACAGTTTATTTCACATCGCACTCATGTGATACTCTCTCTCTCTCTCTCTCTCTCTCTCTCTCTCTCTCTCTCTCTCTATATATATATATATATATATATATATATATATATATCCAATTGAATTATTCAATTTGTTCTATGAACGAGATACTTTATGTCATACGTACATTCGAGACAGTTGTATTATATTGAATGTCAAAAGACATTCGTGAGCCCGTTATCTTCTTCTGCTCTGTACTAAATTGCCAGTTTAAAATTGAAAGAAAAAGAACTCTCTTTATTGTATTAAACAATGAATGTTATATTTACTTAATGAGCAACGAGAAGCTTGTCTGTTTTGGCAATGCGAGATAGATTTTGGTATCCTCGCCTAGGCCGGTATGTGAACTACGGCACAGGCAGGACAGCTAAAGAAAATCCACCATACCTTAAAGGCGGCCGACTGATTAATGTCTTCAGTTGTAATAAGTTGATATCTGCACGTTTGGGGAGGAAGAACCCAGACATTATGGAAATAATAGGTGATCCGAAATATGTTCCTTCAATCTCATTTAGAATGATTGTTAAAATTATGAGCTAAGAAATAGCAGCATCGTTTTGTTTCGCTCTGACATTTCCACGTTTTAATCCTAAAAGTATATCTGACATTTCCACGTTTTAGTCCTAAAAGTGTATCTGACATTTTCACATGTTAGTTCTAGCAGTAAATCCAGACCTGATAAAATGATATTATTTAGAGTCCTAAACGTTTATCCAGACCTCATAATATGAAAATATTTAAAGCATAGTAATGTTTCACGAAAGGATGTAAAACTGTACAAGTTTTAACCCGTGCCTGTGAATGTGCAGCTTTTCGCCACCAAATCTTTACGCCCACAAAACTAATCTGTCTTGTGTTTTCAACTCATGTTGTAAGTTAGCCATGTTCAACACAATTCCTTTATGCATTTAAATAAGGTGCATTCATCCGCTGTCATTTGTGTACCATTTTCAAATATTTTCGAGCGGTCTGCATGTTACATTAAACGGAAACCTCATTATGACTACACACAACTTCTAGATCATTATTCGCTCTGAGACACATGCATACAATCTAATCATGATCTTTAGTACTTAGTAATAGCACCGTTATCTATTTGTTTCCAAAAACGATTTGAAGCATGTCAAGATTATTTTTAATCGGTCTGTACAAGCAGGAATTACCTTTATTCAGCACTTGTTTGTTTGTTTCAGCATATTAATGTCATGTACCTTTAATTAAGGAAAATACCGACACTGGCATCTTGTAAATAATGCTCCAATACAAGAGTCATACACTTCTAAATAATATGGCTCATGTGCAACGGAAGGACACACATAACAATGTAGGTAGAAGAAACTAATTTATCTTAAAGACTATGTGCCTGCATCAAAGGATTTCCAGGGGTTACATATTTAATTTATATGTAAACAATCTAGCTATCATATCGATATCTACTGAATTACCATATGATAATAAACTCAAACACACATCGTCAAAGCAAACAAATTATACCCCTGTCCTATTGGGATTAAATATAAATTAAAAAGCAAGCATATAAATTGTGTCAAGCGAATGCCATTTTCAAGGAATACTAGACTTAAATGCATCATTCGGAACCTTGTTATATTTGCGATACAGTTTTAAGTTTCCAGAGAGACTAATAACACAACTACACCTCCAGATACCTTGCCAAAGTTACAAGGAACCTGCAAATTCCTTCTAAAAAAAAATTACAGATGAAGGAAGCTAAAGACACCCCGCGTGTATCAATGTTTTCGCTAGAAACGAAAGCATGCTATTCATAATTACACCGGTGAGAGGAATAAGACATTATGCAATCCTTTGCTGAGGTTAATAGAAATTTTTATGAGCCAGTAAAATAGCCTCATATTGACGGACGTGTAGAAAATGTCCATAGGATAAGCTCGCTGGTTCATGCAATTTTCGCACTCCTCGAAAGAATGGTTTTCACTTGTTTCAGAGCATGAATTAAAGGAAACATTGCCAAAAAAATGATATATAATTTGCTTCTGAATAGTAGACATGTCAGTTCAAATGCATGACTATTAGAACTTAGCGTAATAATGTCACGAATAAGTCACTGATGATCATGAGACATGACATGTCACATCACGTGACTCTGTCATCAAATGATAAAAGGTCTCTAACAGAACGTATGTATAAATAATAATATTTAGATGGATCATAAACGACAAACACGATGTATTAGACAGCATTTCTTAGTTGCATTCTTATTTTGCCCAGGACAATTTTTTTTTCGATCATGAATCTATACTAAAACACAAATCATAATATTAAAAAGAACGAGATTATATTCCGGATTTCTGAAATGAGCACTGTCGTCTTTAATATCTCTCTCTCTCTCTCTCTCTCTCTCTCTCTCTCTCTCTATATATATATATATATATATATATATATATATGGATGAACATTATGGATACTATATATTCGATCGTCAAGGTAACCAATCAACAGTGACCCTTTCAGCAGTCACGTTTTAGCCAATAAGTCCCCACTGTAAATATAAATATCCCTGTCAGATATGTCCCTTGGCAGCGTTCGTCCATGATTTAGAAACGATTTCCAATTTGTACAGAAATAATTAGAATAACAGAAGAAAATTATGAGATTAAATCCAACCTATCATTTGAACTGGCACAGTTATCTATTAAAACATTCACACAAGATTAAACGTTTTACATTTTTATTTATAATACAATTAACCCTATGAAACATGTCTTGATGCAAATACATTATCCGTGTGAGGCATGCAGTCAACATGATTTCCAAATAGGACTGAAATACATTTTTAGTGATTGACCGAGCTATCGAATACTATGTTTTTTTTTACTGCATTTATCTCACCACTTCTCTTTTCCTTACTTAGGCATCAGTGAAAGTAAAAATGCCCGAAGTATCGAATGCTCTGTTGACTGCATTTATCTCACTGCTTCTCTTTTTCTTACATATGCATCAAAATAGTAGAAATTCCCGAAGTATAGAATACTGTGTTTACTTCATTTATCTCACCACATGTTGTTTACTTATTAGGTAGTAAAATCAATGGAACGATATATCAAGATGACAACTGTCTTCTGTTAATGGTTTAATATCGTAAGATAAAAATGGAAATTCTAATAGAATTCAGCAATCATGAATCCTAATTTCAGATGATTTTTTTTTACGATGGATAAAATTTTAATATTATTTTCCTTTTTATCTAATGCTTGTATCTTTCAGAACTAAGCCATAGTGAATGAAAAGACAAATAGGTTTAAGCAAAATCAAAAGGTAATGAGAAACAAGTATGTTCATTCCACTATGACATCTTGGGGAACACGTAAAAGTGCAAGGAACATAATACATCTACCATGTTCTCAGAAAATAGTTCATTGTTTTGCACTGGTCACAAACCTGATCTTACTGTTTATCCAAAATTATTTTCCTTTTATTGATTTTCTTCAACAAATATCTGAAAGCACTTGTCAGCCTTACTATATCCATTGAATCTGCCACATCCTGCTTAACACAAATATTTACAAAGTTTACTAAATCGTGTCTGGTGATATCTCTATTTGGCGAAATACATTGCAAACTATTTTTGTTCAACCCTTTGATGGCTGACGACATGGTGATTATTTTACTACAATAATTGCCAAATAGAACCAGATTTATGACGGACGTCACATCTAAAATTCAAACATGTTTCACATAAGGACTAATGAAGCGATAAAGGAAGGAATAAGAACGAGAATGGAATTCTAAATTTTGCCTGAAACGAAAATTATTCAAATTTTGGATATTTACTTCTTTCTGGGAGAGTGTTGGGAGAAGCAAAAGCTGTTCGAATCACTGGTTTCATTTCCTGGAAGTGGTTCGGTATTTGACGATAGAAGAGGGCTATGTAAATGTGTGCGTTAATTAAACGGAGAACTAAAGTGTCTAATTACACTTCCGCAAGTACATCAATTCTTCGCAAACATAAGTGCTTCGAATGATTAATGTATATATTTTCTTCCTTCCGGAATGAGAATTATATTCGGTACTTTATTCACATTTGTTTTGCGTGGAAATAATTTGATTTTGATTTTGTTAATAGAAGAATCTATAATATCGTGAATGTTATATATATATATATATATATATATATATATATATATATATATATATATATATATATATGATTCCCAGATACCTGAAAAAGACAATTTAAACAATTTATGAACATCCCAAAGATTTTTTAGCATGCACAAATGAATGGCGATGTAGAAAAGTAATACAAGATGGACAGCTAACTAGTGATGAAATCGATGATAACATTAATTCTAGGGGCACAGTTTGAAAATACAGGAAATAATGTTTATAAGGCGATTTCCATAAAACAAAGTAGAAGATTGGACTAGCGGTATGAATTCTTGACTTATAGGACTGATGCTATCTGATTGAATTTTGACTGAAATGGACTGCTTAGCTATCTGACTGAATATTAACTAAAATGGACTGCTTAGCTATGTGATGGAGTTTTGACTAAAATGGACTGCTTAGATGTCTTATTGAATTTGACATGGAAAACTAGACAGGGAACATTGATTGCACTAAATAGGTATAGACTCTATATACTCAGTCCATTCATTTTACTCAGTCTAATTATTCTCAAGACTTCTTATCGCGTTCTAACCTTTGATATATATATATATATATATATATATATATATATATATATATATATATATATATATATATATATATATATATATATACACTGGCCCACTATTTTAAGTCTTTTTCACATTTTGTACCTTTCTCTGTTATAGATACCTTTCACAGATATTTACCATATGGAACGTTGATAATTTGTCACGTGGTAATGCGTGAATACGTTTATACATAAGGGGTTATCTTGCAAAGGTATTTATTAAATTGCAATTCTTAATGTTTATATATTTAGAATAGAACTTTTAATCAGTTGCATAAAGCCAGTATTGTGCTGACGTGCTCGATATATGTGGTCAAGATATTAAACGTGCTAAATCAAATACTTCTTCAGAACAAATGTTTGTACATATGACAATAAATCATGTAGAATGTAATATTTGAAGTTACTACCAGATCTAAACAGAAACTGTTGTCTCTACGCCATGGTCTTAAAACAAGTAAGAAAAAAAGCAAACCCAACAATTTTTGGTATAATTTAAACATATAATGTATTTCCTTAAAATGAAAGTGAACAAAAAAAAAATCAAACATATTTTACATTATGGTTAATGAAATCCTAAAGTCCTAGATGTTCTAATAATTCTTGAAAAGTATCAAGTAATCCAAATGACTTGCAAAGGTATTCCGAATGATATCTGTGTAGTAATGATTTATAAAGAATACAAAATAACCCCTATGTTATAATCTCACAATGTCTTTAAATGAATTCACAGTAATTCCGCAACAGCTATTAATCCACCTGTCCATAAATACAATCACAGTATTCCCTCACAGTCATTAACTATCCAGATGAGCAAGAGCACTGTAATTCCAATGATTGATTAAATGAAATAAACGAATTCCTCTCAATATAGCACACAAAACTAGCAGCAGGAAGGGTGAGCAGACCACTATTATAATTAAGACAAATTTTAGTGATAATTGAGGCAAGTGGTCTGTTCGACTGCCGTACCGCAAAATCATTTGTCTTAATCATCAGGCAAACATATTCATTACCAAATGTCTGTCCACCACCACCCCCTGCTGCGGTGGACCTTATAACTTGGTTTTCGAGCAAATTTTGCATTATGATTAAGACAAATGTGTAAGGTTCGACTGCCATATCGTGCATATCCCCCCCCCTTCTTGTCTGCTGTTATCTTACACACACATGTGGTCATTCACCCTTCCTGCTGCTTACATGTACTGAGATAGGTATGCGTACCGATTTTTCAAGGACGTGTGTGGTAGTTCAAACAATAGCTGTGTTTATCGCCGCGGATATCTCCCCCCGGATATCTCCGGGGAGATAGGTATTTGTGTGCAGTTTATTTCCGTGTTTTAATTTTAAATATAATACATTTTAATCGGTTCATATATATATAATGGCAAAATATCTTAATAAAATTATAAATATTTATTTATTTGTAAAATCAGATATCAAATGCTATTGCACAATAATCACATATAATAATTTCTAAAACGTATATTCGTAGTCGAGTTCGTTAGCTCAATGTTAAAGTTGCTGGAAACTTTAATATTGATGTTTGCGGTTCGACCCCAGATCTCGCCGAGATGGGTTCGGGTCCCCGGGTCGCCCACGTCTTTTAATAAGTGGGGGGGAGGCATCCCCTGAGATTTCGATAAATCACCACGTATCTCGTGGTCGGATTCCATTTTGAATTCTACCCCGGGGTTTCGTGGGGGTTTTATCGAAATCGCAATGCTTAGACAGCCTTCTGAATTGCTAATATTTCACTTTCGTCGATTAGAAATTCGCCGGGAGGTGTGTCTATGCAATACCCCCCTAAAATAATCAGTAGCATGCCTTGAGCTCTCTGCCCCATGGAAGAACCCCAAATAAACATCCAGAAAGGGTGTTAGCCAAAAGAAACAGAACATGGGCGTGCCGCATAATACGTCATAAGAGAGACGACAATGTAAGGACCCCATGAAAGTCACACAGGCTATCGAGGGGGGCTCCATTGAAGGGTAACCGCTAGGATCTACTGATTATTTTTGATAAATTAAAATACAGACAAACATGCATACATACAGACATACATAGAAAGGGGAAATAATTCTCTAGCAGAGGAGGAGCAGAGTTAATCACAGATTAACCAAAGATTTTATCCAGACCTATACGATATCTTGATCTTGGGTCATGAAGATTTATTGTTATAAATCCGAACGGAGCAGATTGTGCTTTTGAAAAGAAGCTTTTAAACTTAATCATGTCCATATCCCCTGAACACCAAGTATAATAAATATTCTGTAGAGTATAATTATCTACTCCATTAAACACAACCAAAATATTGCAGTTGTCTCTGATCACTTTAGGTATTTGTGTATATCGTTGTGTAACATAAATCACGTCTGTATTTTTGTGTCTACCTCTGGAAAATATTCTAGCTGGATTTGTTTGTTTATCCAGCATTACATCATCGTACACCACTAAATTATTAATAAATCCATCTAGGTCATCTACAGATGGAGCCTCATCAATATCGGTAATAAAGTCAACAACATCGTCTCCGTCTTCATTCAGCAATTTTGCATTTTCATTAAAATCTTTAAGTACTTTGTAACAGTGTTGATCATCTACGGATGGTGCTACTAAATACAATTTACTCCATTTTAACCATCGCATTATTAAATTTAATAATAGTTGTGTTTTACCCGATCCATATGGACCTATTATAATCATTCTTATCGAATTTGGTAATGCTGAATGGTGCTTCACTGGCTCCTGTTTTCGTGTCGCCGAAAAGTCAATTATATCCATATAATAAATAATATGAGTCTATATTGTGTTCGATGTAGATTATCTACACCCACTACTGGACTGACAACAATAATAACAAAAAATAAACGACGCGCATTAACAGGTAAATGTGTAAAATGCGGCACGAAAAAATATAAATTTATCTCCATGTCTGATTCAGGGACAAAGTCAGGTGGAGATATAACCGCATCATTAGGAAAATTACCTGGATTACCATGGGCTAAATTTGCCGGTGAGAAACACTTACCAGGATATAATTATTGTGGTCCTGGAACCCGACTTGACATCCGACTTGATGATCAAGATCAACCAAGACCAGGAGAGTATCCAGTAAATAAGATTGATCAAGCGTGTCATGTTCATGATGTTGCGTATAAAAGTAAAGATTTACAACAAAGGCATCTTGCAGATGTGAAATTGATTCATGCATTAAATTCTATGCATAATAAATCTGTCAGAGATAAATTAGCTACTTTTCTAGTAAAATCTGCTATGAAAGGTAAAATAATGCTAGGGGCTGGTAATTAATTATATAAATATTATAATGGAATCCATTTATTATAGCCCAAGAGGATATTGGAGAGGTAAATCAGCTATTACTAAATTATCTGAAGCAGCAAAAGTTTCACGTTCTGTTGCTGCAGCGTGGTTAGTACGACAGGCAATATGGCAAATTTATCTACCACCACCTAAAAATATTCAATATGCACATTTTGATGTCAGCGTCCCTAATGAGGTTCATCAAGCAGATATTTTATTTTTACCACACGATACCATTAAAATTGGTAAACGTCAGTCACGCACATACAAATACGCATTAACTGTCGTTGATGTTGCAAGTAGATATAAGGAGGCTGAACCATTATCAACAAAGACAGCGTCTGAAGTTTCATCTGCGCTTGAGCAAATTTATCAGCGAGGACCTTTGCGATGGCCACAGTTATTACAGGTTGATCCTGGCAAAGAATTTCTTGGAATAGTATTATCGTTAATGAAGAAACATAACGTTAAAATTAGACGAGGACATACTGAAATTCATCGTGATCAGGCAATTGTTAAACGATTTAATCGAACACTTGCCGAGCGGTTATTTGGATACCAATATGCAAAAGAAATATCTACTAACTTTAAATCCGGTGAGCGATCTCGTGAATGGGTTGCAAGGTTACCAAATGTGATAGCTGCATTAAATAACGAAATTACTCGTTCAACTTCCATGAAACCTTCTATTGCGATCACAAAAAAATATATACCCCGTAGTAATGACAGACAACAACCTCAACCAGTATTAGGTAATGCAACTGTAAGATATTTATACGAACCTGGTGAACTTGAAGGTGGTAAAAAAAGAACAACCGATCCTATCTGGAGCGTGACTACACATACAATTTCTAGTGTGGTTAGATCCACTGGTAGACCTCCAATCTACAGATTAAATTCTACAGCCCCTCAACGTGGATTTGTACGTGAACAATTACAGGTAATCCCTGAAGACACACAATTACCACCACATACAATTACATAACCAGAACCAGGGCGTGCAGCCCCCGACGTCGATTACATTCAAGACAGGTCAGCATCACATTATCACGTGTATGACCAAGATCACTATTAATTCTGTCTACGGTAAATTGTCTTGGATTATTATTCGAATATTGCCACAACATATTACAGTTGCAACTTGCGCAATTATTATTCTGTAGTTGTTTTAGTTTTATAATAAATTCAACATTAATATCAAAATCACGATTATTTTTTTTATCACACTGCTTATAACCAGATAGTTTTTTTCTTATTACGTCATTGTTAACAGTCTGATTATTATTTTCTATGAAATTCATAATAACCCTATGTAGTTGAGATATTCTTCTGACTCTAGAAACTGCGAGATAGACTAAATTCGACCATTCGATCCGATCATCTATAATCCAAATATTTGTATCAGAAATAGTTAACCCCTGTGATGAGTGAATAGTTATAGCATATCCTAATGTCCACGATGATTTATTCATATTCAGTGCATTCTCAACGACATTAATATCGACTAAAACAATATCATTCAAGACAAGATTTTGTACTCGGACATTTTCAGTGTCTCCACCAGGAATTTCAACATCAATATTCTGTCGTCGAGTATCCGCTGGGCGATAACATAATGGTACAGGTAGATCTGAAAACTTTTCTTTATGTAACAGAAATAATTTATCCTGTAGTTCGTCACGAACTATCTTTCTACTTGCAACTATTAAATCAGCGGGATTCCAGAAATTTAGAAAATCACTCATAGAAGTCTCTGGAATTACTCCTCGCATTATTTCACATTGTACTCTGTCTGGTTGTAGTCTGATTAGTCTTTTAAATTCCTTCAGTGGTTCATCAATAGCTCTATGATCATCATTTATTTCCTCATAATAATCTACATTATTCTTCAACCATTCATGTGGAGATTGTCCAATAAAGGGTGGTGGTTGACCATGATCACCGCACATTATCACAGCAGTATTTTTCGTCAATAACCATTCAAGAAATGTTTTTAATATTTCTAACGGCACCGTGCATATCTCGTCCCAAATGATAATTTTAGGTATATATTTTTCACCCATTCGTTCGGGAGTCCATGTGTCTCCACACCATCTAAAGAAACTATGATAAGCACACGATTTTACTCCTCGTTCTTTTATTTCTCTGGCTAATTTATGTGTCGGTGTCAAAACAATTATATCCGAATTATTATTCATGAATAATTTAATCACACGAGTTGTTTTACCTGAACAACCGCATCCGTTAAGATAAACAGTTTTATGTCTAGCCACAGGATCATATACAGATGGTGCTGATGATTTTGATACCTGATTATTATTTTTGTGATATATTTCCTTAATTTCAACGTCGGCAGATTCAGAATAACTAAATATATTTTCTTGTTTTATTCTCTATGATCCCCATTCACCATTACCAAGTAGTGGTTTTAATAAATCCGTATATTTTTTATTTATATAAAACGAATCTGTTGCGACTCTGACAGCATCACGAGAAAATTTATTTATCATAGACAGTAGATTTATAGAAACATATGCCAACATAGAAGATCTTAAATGATTAAATTGTGGTGAGTCACCATCAAGATAACTCACAATGCTGTCAAGCAACAATTACAACAACGACAAGAATCTCATGTTGAATTTCAGGAGGATACAAAACAATTATTTAAACCTATCACTGAGACCACTAAAGGTATTCAACCTGTGTTAGAGAAAACCGCTGAAGAAACTGGAAAAATAGCAAAAAGAACAAAACAGACAAAAAAAGATTCTTAGAGAACTTCCAGCCGAAATAGTTGCTGCGATGCCAGTCCCGGAAATACCTGAAGATACAGACCAGGCAGAAGAAGGTGCTGAAGCACTATCTCCTGAACCAAAATCAACAGTTAAATTGATAGATAAATTTCATAAAGAAACTGTTAAGGTAATTAACAAACTTAACATACAAAAATTAGCTGAATTTGCTTTGGGTAGTTTTAGTCAAAGAGGTAAATTAATGAAATCTGAATATACTAAAGATATTAGAAATCGTGAACAATGGCAAAAATCATTATATCGCATAAAAATGAATGTTGAACAAACTAGAGTTGATGATCCACTATATCAGGATTATGTTAGTGAAATTAATAAATTAATCAAATTAGAAAAGGAGAAAAAACAGAGTAAAAAACCTTCAAAACAAACAACATCATCGAAACCAAGTGAAGAGGAAGAAGAAGAATTTCAAGACGCTCCCGGTGTAAATGGAAGTGGTTTAGGAAGTGGTCTTATTACTTGTCCCAATAATATCCTTGCTGATGTCGATCGATTAGAAATTCTAATCGGAGGAAAACGAGCTGGTAATAATTCCCCAGAAATTATTAATGAGGCGGCTGATATTTGCAGACGATTATTTACCGGTGGTATCATGGATGTTGATGTTTATCGGTCTCTTATTAATGAAATTGCCGATGACTACTACAGCGACTGAGTATGTAATTAAATACAATTACTATAATAAAATGATCGTACATAGTACTCAACGTGGATCAACTATGGTCAGGGTAATAAATTCTCGATTACCAGTATATAAAACAACCTACGGAAATGGACTAGGTGATGTTGTTCAGGGTCTATTTAGAAGGATAGCCCCAAAAGCAATACCGATTGCAAAGCAACTGGGAATGAAAGCAATTGATGTTGTTCGTGAAAAAGGTATTGGTGCTGTTGGTAATGTTGCTGGTAAAGCATTTTCAGCGATTAAAGATAGATTAACACGATTAATACGCAGACCTGCGGTCCGACCTCAACCTGTAAAATTACCTAGTACAGAAGTAATGCCTGCAAATGTCAGTAAAATAATAAATCAAGTTGCTAATCAAAAACTAGCAGAGTTGGCCGATGTGCCTTTATCAGAAAAAGAAAAATATATAACCTCTAGTCTGATAGCAGGAAGTGGTCTCACTTCCCGAAGTAATCTTCGTTTTAGACGATAATAAATATAATAAAGATGTTCAAACGTATATCTGATCCCGCATTTGACATTGACGCACCAGTACTTAAAGATGAGTCTGTGCGTGATTATCAATATTATTCTTACGACGCACGAATTCCAGATCAGCGTGGACGAATCGAACTACAAGTTCAGGATACAAGTAGATATTTCTTACCCGCTGAAGCATTTATTGAAGTCGAAGGTGAAATTTTAAATATTGCTAATCCTGCAGCACCAGTAGCATATGGAGACGATGTTAGGGTTGGTTTTGTTAATAATGGTATTATGGCGTTATTTGACAGTGCAACGTACATGATTGACGGAAAAATATTGAATCTATTCAGAAGGACGTCGACGTTGCAACAACAATACTTGGTCTTGCAAGATATAGTGATGATTATTCAAGATCAACTGGTCCATCAATGATGTTTGTAAAGGATACTTCTAACTACCCTGATAACAGACAATATAATATAAGACGACCAAGAAATGCCGACGATACCGCTGACGCTGCTGTGTGGCCGGTGGTTCATGGTGCTAATCCAGAATTTAACTTAGGATTTGCAGCACGTCGATCAATGTTGAAAGGTAACAGAAGAACGTATCAGTTAAAGATACTGGAGCATCTATCAAAGATGTCGCTGAACTAGAAAAGAAATTGAAATTCCCAATAACAGTAAAAACGCTGACAGGAGAGATTTTATATAAATCGAAATATGAATCAAGAGGAGCTCCAATAGATATTATTGATCATAATTCGCACGCATGGACCTCAGCAGTAACAATATTTCCACGAGATAGAGCGGTTAAATTTTATGATGGACATATATTTGATTTTATCAAAAATATCAGTAAAAGTGACCCTGTGTCCGTTTGGTTGTTTCAAAGTTCAGAATATGATCATTACGATCAGTTTGTACGGCCTAATGGTAATATTTACCGTATAGAATCTCTTAATGTAGAAATGGAAAATCTTGCGCTGAAATATACTTCAGACGATGTCAAAGTTAGACAATTATTAAATAATTGTTTTACTGTTCCATCCGTAGCGGCTCATTTCGCTCAGGAGAAAAATTTATGGAAACCACCACGATCGGAATTTCTTGAAGACATTCATAAAAGCTGCGTAGAATATGGACACGGAGGATTATGGAATACTAAATATACGTATTATGACGTTATATCCGTCGATATGGTAGCGTGTTATCCTGGAAGTTTTCTTGGATACGGAGAATGTTCTGAATACTTTAAGAGATTCGGACATCCATCACACGAGATGACCAGGGTTGCGATAAACGGACATTTACCAGATTTTGATCTAACAGGATTTGCTCATGTAGAATCATTCGAATTTGCAGAAAATCTCCATCCGATTACTTATACTTGGTTTGGAAGACATTTTTCAGAAAATGTTGGGTTCCAATAGTACTATTGCGATATATGTTTGATGTTGGAATTTTAATATCTTTACAGGTGAGTGAGGCGATTATATCGTATAGTCCACAGAAGCAAGTTTGGTTACCAGAACCAAATAGATTTAATATTGATGATGCCAGGAAAGAATTCCCTAATCTAAATGAAGATGACATTATTAAAATTACTAATAATATACGTAAATGCAGAGATGAGCATGATGAAAAACTTGCAAAAGATCTTGGTAGAAAGATAATTGGTAAATTTACTCAAGGAGGAGCATATGATCATAAAAGACACTGTACAAGATTGATTATGGACGATGCTGAACTCGATTGTATAATAACTGATACAACAAAAAAAAATACATTTATAAATCAGAGTAATGCTTATTTGTCAGACGGAACCAAACTAGGTACAATTGTGAGTTATCTTGATGGTGACTCACCACAATTTACTCAATTAAGATCATCTATGTTGGCATATGTTTCTATAAATCTACTGTTTATGATAAATAGATTTCCTCGTGATGCTGTCAGAGTCGCCACGGATTCGTTTTATATAAATACAAAATATACAGATTTATTAAAACCGCTACTTGGTAATGGTGAATGGGGATCATGGGGAATAAAACAGGAAAATATGCTTAGCTATTCTGAATCTGCCGACGTTGAAATTAAGGAAATATATCACAAAAATAATATTCAAATATCAAAGTCATCAGCACCATCTGTATATGATCCTGTGGCTAGATATAAGACTGTTTATCTTAACGGATGCGGTGGTTCAGGTAAAACAACACGTGTGATTAAGTTATTCATGAATAATAATTCGGATATAATTGTTCTGACACCGACACATAAATTAGCCAGAGAGATAAAAGAGCGAGGAGTAAAATCGTGTACTTATCATAGTTTCTTTAGATGGTGTGGAGACACATGGACTCCCGAACGAATGGGTGAGAAATATATACCTAAATATATTATATGGGACGAGATACGCACGGTGTCGTTAGAAATATTAAAAACATTTCTTGAATGGCTATTGACGAAAAATACTGCTATAATAATGTGCGGTGATCATGGTCAACCACCACCTTTTATTGGACAGTCTCCACATGAATGGCTGAAGAATAACGTAGATTATTACGAGGAAATAAATGACGACCATAGAGCTATTGATGAACCGCTGAAGGAGTTTAAAAGATTAATCAGACTACAACCAGACAGAGTACAATGTGAAATAATGCGAGGGGTAATTCCAGAGACCTCTATGAATGATTTTATAAATTTATGGAATCCCGCTGATTTAATAGTTGCAAGTAGAAAGATAGTTCGTGATGAACTACAGAGAAATTATTTCTGTTACATAAAGAAAAGTTTTCAGATCTACCGGTACCATTATGTTATCGCCCAGCAGATACTCGACGACAGAATATTGATGTTGAAATTCCTGGTGGAGACACTGAAAGTGTCCGAGTACAGAATCTTGTCTTGAATGATATTGTTTTAGTCGATATTAATGTCGTTGAGAATGCACTGAATATGAATAAATCACCGTGGACATTAGGATATGCTATAACTATTCACTCATCACAGGGGTTAACTATTTCTGATACAAATATCTGGATTATAGATGATCGGATCGAATGGTCGAATTTAGTCTATCTCGCAGTTTCTAGGGTCAGGAGAATATCTCAACTACATAGGGTTATTATGAATTTTATAGAAAATAATAATCAAACTGTTAATAATGACGTAATAAGAAAAAACTATCTGGTTATAAGCAGTGTGACAAAAAAAATAATCGTGACTTTGATATTGATACTGAATTTATTATAACGCTAAAACAACAACAAAATAATCATTGTGCAAGTTGTAACTGTAATATGTTATGGCAATATTCGAATAATAATCCAAGACAATTTACCGTAGATAGAATTAATAGTGATCTTGGTCATACACGTAATAATGTGATGCTGACCTGTCTTGAGTGTAACCGACGTCGGGGCGCTGGACGCCCTGGTTCTGGTTATGTAATTGTATGTGGTGGTAATTGTGTGTCTTCAGGGATTACCTGTAATTGTTCACGTACAAATCCACGTTGAGGCGCTCTCGAATCTAGTCTGTATATTGGAGGTCTACCAGTGGATCTTACCACGCTAGAAATTGTATGTGTAGTCACGCTCCATATAAGATCGGTTGCTCTTTTTTTACCACCTTCAAGTTCGCCAGGTTCGTATAAATATCTTACAGTTACATTACCTAATACTGGTTGAGGTTGATATATGTCATCGCTACGGGGTATATATTTTTTTTGTGATCGCATCAGAAGGTTTCATGGAAGTTGCACGAGTAATTTCGTTATTTAATGCAGCTATCACACTTGGTAACCTCGCAACCCATTCACGAGATCGCTCACCGGACTTAAAGTCAGTAGATATTTCTTTTGCGTATTGGTATCCAAATAACCGCTCAGCAAGTGTTCGATTAAATCGTTCAACGATTGCCTGATCACGATGCATTTCAGTATGTCCTCGTCTGATTTTAACGTTATGTTTCCTCATCAACGATAATACTGTACCAAGAAATTCTTTGCCAGGATCAACCTGTAATAACTGTGGCCATCGTAAAGGTCCTCGCTGATAAATTCGCTCAAACGCAGATGAAACTTCAGACGCTGTCTTTGTTGATAATGGTTCAGCTTCTTTATATCTACTTGCAACGTCAACGACAGTTAATGCGTATTTGTATGTGCGTGACTGACGTTTACCAATTTTAATGGTATCGTGTGGTAAAAATAAAATATCTGCTTGATGAACCTCATTAGGGACGCTGACATCAAAATGTGCATATTGAATTTTTTTAGGTGGTGGTAGATAAATTTGCCATATTGCCTGTCGTGCTAACCACGTTGCAGCAACAGAATGCGAGACTTTTGCTGCTTCAGATAATTTACTAATAGCTGATCTGCCTCTCCAATATCCTATTGGGCTATAATAAATGGATTCCATTATAATATTTATATAATTAATTACCAGCCCCTAGCATTATTTTACTTTTCATGGCAGATTTTACTAGAAAACTAGCTAATTTATCTCTGACAGATTTATTAGGTATAGAATTTAATGCATGAATCAATTTTACATCTGCGAGATGCCTTTGTTGTAAATCTTTACTTTTATATGCAACATCATGAACATGACACGCTTGATCAATCTTATTTACTGGATGCTCTCCTGGTCTTGGTTGATCTTGATTATCAAGTCGGATATCAAGTCGAGTTCCAGGACCGCAATAATTATATCCTGGTAAGTGTTTTTCCCCGGATATTTAGCCCACGGAGTTCCTGGTAATTTTCCTAATAAAGCGGCTATATCTCCACCTGTCTTTGTTTTGACAAATTTGTATTTCTTGGTACCACATTTTACACATTTGCCCGTCAGAACACGTCGTTTATTTTTTGTTGTTATTGTAGTTAGTTCAGCAGTGGGTGTAGATGCTCTACATCGAACACAATATAGACTCATATTATTTATTATATGGATATAATTGACTTTTCGGCGACACGAAAACAGGAGCCAGTGAAACATCATCCAGCATTACCAAATTCGATAAGGATGATTATAATAGGTCCATCTGAATCGGGTAAAACACAACTATTACTAAATTTAATAATGCGATGGATGAAATGGAGTAAACTGTATTTAGTAGCACCATCCGTAGATGATCAACACTGTTACGAAGTACTTAAAGATTTTAATGAAAATGCAAAATTGCTGAATGAAGACGGTGATGATGTTGTTGACTTTATCACCGATATTGATGAAACCCCATCTGTAGATGACCTAGATGGATTTATTAATAATTTAGTGGTGTACGATGACGTTATGTTGGACAGACAAACAAATCCAGCTAGAATATTTTCTCGAGGTAGACACAGGAATACAGATGTTATATACGTCACTCAGCGATATACACAAATACCTAAAGTGATCAGAGACAACTGCAATATTTTAGTAATGTTTAATGGAGTAGATAATTATACTTTACAAAATATTTACTATACTTGGTGTTCAGGGGATATTGATATGATGAAGTTTAAAAACTTCTTTGCTCAAGCACAAGCTGTTCCGTTTGGATTTATTACAATAAATTTACATGATCCAAGATCCAGATATCGTATAGGTCTAGATAAAATCTTTGGTCCTTGATTTTATCAAGGATTACAGCAGCAGGCAGGGTGAACGACAAAAATTAAGTGACCCGGCGAGTAAATTAACGCACTATAACATAAAAAACAAAAAAGTCAAAAATAAAATAATAAAAATGAGCTAATCCAAACGATTTATTATTCGTTTTTCAAACTATACGGTAATAATAAAAGTTAGGGGGTTCGGTTTAGCGTTATTGACCTTATTTTTCAGCCTCTGTAGGAACCTTTATTTTTGTAAAATAAGGTCTCGTACAAAGTGGTCTGTTCACCCTGCCTGCTGCTAATATGTATAATATATACACCATTAAATCAACACCAATATGTGTAATATATACCCCAATAAATCAACACCAATGTTGACTGTGTGCTGTATATCCAGTCATATCTATTCACACAATAGCACACCATACCATAATCTCAGTAAAAAAATATTTATTTTGGTATGTATAGACCATAGCATATATGTACTTCTGTGTGTATTTTTCTATGTTTGTGTATATCTCTGTCTCTTTGAGTGTATGCTTGAATGCGAACATAAAAATGCTTATGCATGTCAAATTGCAGAAAGATATGAGGTATATAAACACATATATTATAAACATCCAAGCAGCATGTTAGGTACAGAAATAAGATATTAGACAAAGTGAAAAAGGGCATACTTCCATTATGTTCTATATAAAGGCGGATGACTTGTGTAAAGATAAATTCATTTTCGAATTCCCATTAATCATTGTCATGCTACCTTTCCTGTGCTCAAATTGTTTTTATTCTTATATATATATATATATATATATATATATATATATATATATATATATATATATATATATATATATATATATATATATATATATTGTATGTTTACATTGTGTAAATAAAATATCTCATAGCTAATTTTTGTCCATGATGGTAGGACAAATAGGGACGTATATAAGCAGGAGTAAGAAAATAGTTATACATTCCCATTCATATCTTAATATTAGTATTTTAGCTTTGTTCATTATAATTTGAGATGATTTATTTATTTAAATTATTATAGAAATTAAAAACGTGCTCTTTGACTTTTGGACAATATCAATATTTTGGGATTAATGCTAATTCATCCAAAAACCATTATGGACAATATCAATGTGACACATCAAGACTGTTGGTATATCGGAACATTGAACTACTATTGGTACGTTAGCACATTATAAATTGGAATTCATTCGGGGCATAATTGAAATTCGTTTTGAACACTCTGTACTTTGGTTCTGTGATGAAACTTTTAGGATTTGTTAGTATTTAATTAGCAATAACAATAGTTAGTATTTGATTATCAATTAGCAATACTGTTAAAGTTTCTCTTTTATAACTTAATGATGTTATTATTGGAGTTTGCTAAACGTTTTTTATTTCCTTCTTCTTTGATTTAGTTTAAGGCCACTGATTCGTACTACCAATAATACTACACACACACATACACACAAATATATATATATATATATAGACACGCACACACGAATAAATAACATTATCATCCAGGTAGAGAATCTTTGCTGTACGAAGATTCAAACCCGGGGCTGAGGGTAAACGCCACCTATCCCTTGCCTATAGGCATCAACTATTATACCATCTCGAACATACATGCATTACCAAAAATGATGCTACAAAGTCAGTGGTATAAACATTCATGCGTAACAGACATACTAGCATTTCGACCTAGTTGTTAATTCTTATATGAATACACAGTCATTCTGGAGTTTTTGGTGATGCGTACATATTTCTGGATGGTATAGGGGTTAGTGTGTGCAGCAAGGCGATATGTGCCTTTTACACGCGGACCCGGTTTCGTGTCTCCGTAGAGTACAGATTAAATTTTATTTATCTTGGATAATAATGTTATTTAGTCTGTTAATATTATGTCTCCTTCGTGTGGGTGTGTGTGTCTGTGTATGTGTCTGCTAGTGTCTGTGATTATATGTATGTTTATATGAACATGAGCATGCATTCAGAGAAAATGATAAGTAAATAGAGATATACATACATTGTAAGATATACAATCCGCTATCGTGTCATATTTTACTTACCAAAAATTCTATTCCAAATTGTAATTATCTGCACTCTTCACGCCAAATCAGAATAATACTGAAAAGACAAGTCCTGCAACGTTATAGAATACATTTTTCTTCTACTGCAGTTTGACGAACAAGTATGTTAAACTTATCAGGCGAGAATTCTGCCAGGACACTCTATACTCTAACGTTTCAACAGAATAAGAGGTAAGCCATAAAAAGACGTAATGGCAAACTTGTCTGCACACGCAACTACCTTTGCGCAATAAAAGGTCATTAACCTTATATGTACATATTAAAAGCTTTTATGAGCGGTTGGATCTTTAGCTATGTATTATTTGCAAAAAGTACGTCTTTGGCCTGTATCTCGAGAAACTTATAAGATGGACATCATGAATAAATCTATTCATCTACATCTCCATCTATTTATCCACAACAAACAGTTCAAACACAATTTTCCACTAACTTAATCATACATTGCTCTTCGAAAACTGATGCGAACAATACACACAAAAGAGAACTTTGAATTAGCAAACTGTACATAACTATATGTGCAATGGTGGTTTTCATTGCAATGTATAGATGTAGCACCAACTTGGTTTAAACTTCTATAATCGAAATTGAAAGTACTATTATTCGCCATATCATTTTTATTATAGCATTACCAAAGGTTCTTACAATACTTAAACTAGGATTACCTATATAAACTATATTTGGTCAAACACGCACATCATATCGGCTCAGACTTGCTCTACATGTTCACTAAATGCTCTAGTAGATATGCTGGCAAACAAGCAAGGCAGGATGATTTAGTAGCGCAAAATAAGATAAACTCTGACTCTCCTTTTACCTCTCCGTCATTCCGACCATTATTACTTCTGCCCCATAACCGTTTAGGCGAAATTGTGAAACTTTGTAGTACTATCAGTCTTGGGGTAGTGCAAGCTAATATACAACAGGGTTTCATTGAAGGGTTACACTTTCAGGTGTAAAAATAAAATGAAATATGACGATACGTTCAAATATATTGTGACAAAACGTAAATGTTAATAGCAGGAAGACGCATGAAATACTTGCAGCACGTTGCTTTATAATACCTGGAGAATTGTCTGAGATTTGGGTGGACACCTTGATATGGAGCAAAACTGGAATATGCAATTAAAAGTGTACAAACGTCTGCATTGAAAGGAAATGCAAACCAAGTTTTGTAGGTCCTTTTGTGATGGACATGAAAACAGAAACAACTATTTTAACCTACGGAGTGGATAATGCTGATCTTACACCGATCCAAAACCTCTCAGCGTCTGCTATTTTATCAGATAACAATCTCTTGATAACCTCACACTGCCTTTACCCTGAACCAAAAGTTCTTCTTCATAGCAAGGCTCTATATTTAGTCCCTTTAATTATAGAAAAGGCTACATTAACCTCGCAGTTAATGGTATTTGGCTGACACAGCTTCCATGGATGTTTTCATGCATGTTTTATGTTTACACTAAGCCTAAAGGGCCCGTTGTCTCCATTTATTTATCAACGTTTTACATTGGCCCATGAACTGGCAAATCAAATCAGTGTATAATGTTGATAGTACTTAAAGCCGGGGTTTGGAGAGTCCACAGTTAATAAGCAGCAAATGCGTTATGTCATAAAGGGAGGAGGGTTGATTCTTCACGGATAGACCATTGCTATATGTCAACAGGAACAATGGATGCATATATAGTAGCTAATAGTCAAGGGTCAGGTTAATATTTAGAAGAGTTTTCATTCATTCAAAACTGTGTGTGTTAGTGTGTGTGATTTGAATTTTTAACGTAGCGTTAACAATGTTTCAGTCATATCACTACAATGTCTGCAGTGTGGCAGTATATAGTGATGTCTAGCACTGGGGTATCATGCCGCAGACATGTAGCATCATGTCCCACCCAGTTACATTATCCTAACACCAGGCAGACCAGTCCTAACACTAACCTCTTAATGCTGAGCGCCTGTTAGGCAGCGAGGCAGCTGTTAGTGCCATTTTTATAAGTCTCTGGTATGACTCGGTTGGGGATCGAACCCACGACCTGACGCATCCAAGGCGGACGCTCGAACCTCTAGGCCGCCGGTGCGGTAAAAAATGTGTAATGCTCCATAATTTTTCGGTTTCGTTGAAAGTGTCACACGTTCATTCACCTGACATCTTTATACTCTCACGTGTGTCGAATCATTACTTGTTTAGACTTCAGCGGCCCATGCACTAGCGTTTGTTTTATATACTAGAAATGTGAGTTATTAAAGCCGCTGAATATGGTGCTTGCACTACCATGAACGGTGTTATTGCCAAATTCCTTGAGTGGTGTTGAGATAAGTCCAAAGTTGTTTTGGACCTTGAGGCTTATTAAGTACTCTTTCATAGCCGCATCTTGTGGTTCGGTATGGCATGCCACTTCTGCAGTCCTTTTAGTAGCCGCGTTTAGTATACCCATCATGTGGTCACTTGCCTTAGAAACCTGGAGCCAGTCTTGCTTTCAATTATGGTGTTGTAGCTGTCACGGAATTGTGTATATTCATTGTTTATGAATAATTGTAATGTACTCGGGTTTCGTTTCTGTGTACAGCGTTACCTGAGGGTGATTTATCTATATCATACGTTATTTCGATGTAGGTTCTGTACGATTCTCGTCAGATACAGGTTCTCATATGAAACTGATTATGATAACTTTATACGACAGTGCGATGATATCAGATTTATAAATGATCGACTCCACTTACGCGCATGCGTCACGTACGTCATTGTATGTTATACATGACTGTGTCACTGATATTACAATCATTTTAGATATTATCTTTTCAGCTGAAAGGTGTGAGGGGCTGAAAGCAGTGAAGGGCTGAAGGAGTGACAAGAGTGATAGAACGATAGTGACAAAGCTATGCTGTATCTTTGTTTATGCACCGTTCTGAAGGTGTTGTTTTAGCTATAGTTCTAATCTGGGTTGGTATATACCCAGTGTGCTGTTGTCGGTGGTGACGTTGGCCACTAAGAAGACTGTGGTTACCTCGTGGTGAGGGACCAAAGCTTCGGGACCAACGGGTCTACAGGGAGAAAGAGGTTCTACGGATCTTGAGAACCGTGAGGGGAGGACCATTCGTGATAGAACTGAAATTACCTTGTGGTTATGAATTGAACGCCGCAAGATATGCCCCAATTTATACTAAATTGGTTATCACCGAGTAAAAAGATTTCATTGTTTATATGAAACCAGTTATCACCATTTGAGTGAAACCGTCTCATTGTTTTCAAATTCATGTATCATTGGTTGAGTGATTTAATTGTTTCTTTTTGTTTTAATTTCAAGTCATTTATTATTGTTGACTGTTCGTTTCGAATTTACATCTTACAGTTCATTCCAGTGAGGAACCTTATCCTTTGTCGTTATGTTATTTCAATTAGTGCTCAGTTATTTAACCCAGTGCGCATCATTGTGTTAAAAATCCAGTCTTGGAATTTGTGCTCACGAGTTTGGTGTAGAATTTTGTTTTCTATCTTTAATCATCTATAAATAAACATTGTATTTTCCATATCATTCTTAGTGTATTTTAATAATCTGACCCCATCCCGGTTCATATTGGTACAGTAGCAGTATTTTGATATGTGGGGTGTGTAGGACAGTTGATCACATGGTGCTGGGTAGTTGTCGGCTGCATGATTGTCGCCTCAACGGAAAATGCGTGTTGATTGTCTAGTGTGGGTTTTGATCAGGCCAAATGGCAAGCAATTTAATGCATTGTGCGTTACTATGGAGTGTACGAACAGTTTGAATATGAAATTGCTAGTAACGAACATCTTGACTTTCCAGGAAAGATATTAAAAATTTTGTGTATCTGTGTGTGACGGAGATATAATCAGGAAGCAATGAATAAACAGAATATGAAGAAGGATTTATTATACGAACACAAATCGATTACACAGCGTACGAAATGAAATATAGTTTATACATGCTCCCAACTTAAGTGATTCCTGTCGTAAACTTCATGTCTTTAAGGTGGCCAACCCGGCTCTGAAACGCGAGGCCTCTAGACTGTCATAGACTCGTCTAATTGTATAAAGGAAGCCTAATTAATATGTGCAGTTGTCGTTCATAAATAATCTCTAACAAGAGCTAATTAAAGTATACTTGTATATCAAATTGAATATATTCAGTTACAATATAAATATCTAAGAGTGTAACGCAAGCTCAGTCAATCGCAAAGAAGAACGCCTTTTTGCTATGCGTAGATCTCCCTCATATTACAATTTCCGTAGACTCCAATGATGCAAGTTTTGTCGCAATCTGTTTAAAAGCAAAGAAGCTAACACTGTTCAGAATTTAAGCCAGTTATGTGTAATTGTTATTAGCAAAATTCGCTCATAATCTAACCCGATAATGTCTAAATTGTATATATGCTTTTACGCCATAAGTTTGATATCAATCTGGTGAAAACGGAGTCTACGAGAGTGTTATCACGTACACGTTGACTCGCTGAAGTACCTGTTAACCAATATTTAGCCCTCAATGTTGGATTCTTAAGTGTTCTTTTCGGTTCTGTATCAGATGAAACATTCGGTATTTGTTTACTCGAAAATGGGAGAGACTGCCTGAGTGGCAGCCATCGGAAGTCATTCGAGATGTGATCCATGGGATGGACATGTCACTATTTGCGGCGTAAGGAGGCAATGTCTCAATCGGGATATTGCAGCTTTTTTTCTCTCGAAACTTATGTGGTGCTCTCCTACCGAGTTAAATCAGCAAAACCATTCAAATTTATATGTATTCCTGCAAGTACATCCCAAGTAATTTCTCAATATGACTGAAATGTCCAAGCGATATTTCGATTGTAGTAGTCGCAAGACTATCAAAGCTTGTTCATGTCGATGTTTTACTAGATATCAGAAGTCGTTCCAAAGCAGATTTGATATGGCCAATTAAATGCAAGTTCTATACGCTTACCTCTTGGAAATGTTTCTATTCAGTTTCAGCACCTTTTACAAAAACACCCAAAAAATTGTTACTAACAATCATCCATATATTTTGATTGCCTCCTTCCAGTGCATGCGTAGACTATTCTGATCATATGACTGCCGGAGATAGTAAGGTTCAAACATTTATTTGTTATGATTCATTGGTTCAGGACACAGTTAAAGTGATCAATATTGAGTTTGATAATAATAATAATAATAATAATAATAATAATAATAATAATAGTAGTAATAGTAATAATAATAATTATAATGACGATACAAATTTGCAACGCTGAAATAAGTTTTCCACGTGATGGTCTCTTTTGCATATTTGTCGGATTTGCCAAGTCTATTTCCACATCTATCCACACCCACCCGCCCGAAAAATATATTATTATTATCGTGTTTTTTTAAAGGTTGTGAAACTTTCGATCATGTACATACAAGTCACACGACCATTATTTGAGTCTTGGATGAGTACTTTGTAGCATCTCTCTCTCTCTCTCTCTCTCTCTCTCTCGATAACTATCCTTGAAATGTAGCGGGTCATGGATATTAATTATTAGTCTAATATGGAAATATGATTTAGAAGCACCTCAAGGACAGACCCGCAAATTAGAGGACTGGCCTGTGACTTTGATTCTAAAGAGATTGTTTTGTTTGTTTTTATCCCTATAATAAGAAATGACGGGTAGAACTGATTGTTAGTGTCTACAAGTCAGAGCAAAGATATTGTATTCAAGCTATTGGGTTGTCGGAAGTTTCTCAACATATTGCAGACCTTCCTCTCCTCCAAATATTAAACAGTCGGACCACAAAGAACGCTTCCAGCTCCTGTATTTGTATTTGATTAACGAGGTGGAACAATTAGCTTTCCATGTGAATTATTTGCTGGTCGTTAACACTAAGCCGTTTATGTTGTAAAGTAGGGCAAGAGAAAAAGCGTTACACCTGGAGTTATTTATCGTTTGTCGTGTATCTTTTATCTTGCATCATTTCACCCTTAGAAACCAGCCCAACTGCAAGGACCTTTTATTTAATGCCTGCGATACAGGCAGTTCGATCCCCGAGGACGACATTTAGCTTTTCTTCCATCCCGTTATATTATAATTTATCGCACACAATTTCAAACCAAGGAAACAAAGTGTTTATCACACCACATGAAACAGAACTGAAGAGACATAGAGATGATGAAAGAATAAAACATAGGAAAGTAGGTTTGATAACATGGTTGGCTAGATACTTGTATTTTTTAAATGCTACATTATACACTTAAACGGGTAGAGAATGCCGCACAGAGGCAGCCAGCCTGGGCTAGCCATAATGCGTATAAAAACCAGTTACCTTGTCTTTGCTTGTCATTCTCTCGACCAGCTGAGTTGTATGTGTGTGCTTGTGTGTGCAATTTGGATTTGTAAAGTAGCTTTAACAATGTTTCATTCATATCGCTACGATATCTGCAGTGTGGCAGTTTTATAGTGATGTCTAGCACTGGGACGTCATTCCGCAGACATGTAGCATGATGTCCCACCCAGTCACATTATTCTGACACCAGGCCGACCAGTCCTAACACTAATCTCTTAATGCTGAGCTCCTAGCGAGGCAGCTGTTAGTACCATTTTTCTAAGTCTTTGGTATGACTCGGCCTGGGTTCGAACCTGCTACCTCCCGCATCCGGGGCGGACGCTCTAACCGCTAGGCCACCGAAGCGGTCCCAGCTAAGCTACTGTGGCTCGTATTACATATAAGGGACACAAATGCACTCCCCTTCAGGAGAAGAAAAGACGGTATAATAGGGCTATATTTATTGTCCTCACGTTAATCAAAGCTATCCGAAATTCTTCAGACACAACATAAGCAGAACAAATAACTCTCTCATACAGATTCGCATAAGTATATCAAATATGTGAAAATTGATTTAATATATAAAATTTAATAGAGATATGTGAAGTTTAAAAACAGATCCAGACAAACTGTAGCTGAAGAACATGCTATATGATGGAATACTACTTTACAATACATGTGCTATCATTTCTCCGCATGAAACACGGAGTATTAAAATGTACATTTTTTTGTGTGTGCTAGAGGACATAATAGTGTGTCTTATTCTAGTCCGGTTTTTATTGGCTATTATTATTATTATTATTATTATTGCAAGATGTGCCAATATTATTCAGTTTGACAAAGAGTCCCATTTAAATGGCCTAACTGAAAATAACTCGCTAGGCTAAGTTTTAATACGGCTAAGATCGTCTCCCTTCTCCTATATACTTTTAATCTCAGTAAAGTAAGCAACATTTAACAAAGACAAGAGGGATTAGAGTGTTTGAAATTGAAACGTGTACGGGCATGACGAAAACAAGCAAGTTGTTAAAATTCATCCATTATACCAAGACAAATTTTTAATTTGTAAACAAAATAAGGAAATGATGCCAGTTCCATTTATAATCTATTCCAGTTACGAATGCGAATGATAGATACCAAAAAGTTCGGTTCTATCCCTTACTCAGTGAGTCATAAGCGAATGAAAATACCCATATTCCAGTGATAAAGATCCCGTTGTCTGTAACATATCCAATAAAACAACACTGAAAAGTGTGATCAAAGTGAAATGAACCTTTCGTATTCTCAAACAATTATAGATTCCTATTCTTTAATAATTTTGGTCAGTAAGAATTAAAAGTCCTTTTCAACAGATTCACTTGAATGTCCTTCTGAGGAAGGGTAAACCTACATTGCCCCAAATCCTTCAGGCCTTAAAAATATAACCTTTATGTCTGAACTGATTTAAATTTTCCCTCCAATTACACGAACTTCTGGGCAGGAGATTATCTAAATCAGCGGATTTGTGTCCCATTACAGACGGCTATGTACATGTATAGCTTCAAAGAGCTTTTCGAGAGCAACAGCATTCTGTTTGTCCACCCCAGCCCGAAATGATTTGTACGTTTTCCCGAACATACCGCTTTTTCACATTAAGCTCTCACAAAAGATTTGATTACACCGACAACAGACACACCGTATCTAATTAGGTGAAAGGGGTCTTCCGTAGAAAATTTAAAAAAAGAAATGTTTCACGAAACAAAGTAAGTTTCCCAAACAAATTTTAAGCATAAGATAATCGTACCTATCACTCAAGTCCGTTTGCCACAGCTAAATCCGTAGGAAACTTTATTACCTAAAAGAACCTTTTTTGACGAAAGCTGTTCTGTTGTATAGGAAGTAAGTAATTCCTCCTTAAATTGTTTTAGGATACCTGCAACATACTTTAAAGGGACGAAGTTTGCAACGAGAACAACAACAAGAAGAACATAAACACAATGACAAACTGTATGTGGTTAAACATGTCTTATTTTGAACCGATTCTATCTAGTATTA
>JAECUM010016451.1:0-45083 GCA_016617855.1 Megalonaias nervosa | reverse complement strand
CTAGATTTTTACCAAACTTGACAGAAAGCATCCTGTCATGAAAATCTTGTTTGTGAAAATGATGCTGAGCCACTCTTAAATATGGTCATGGTAATTAAAAATTGAATAACACTGAGCCACTCTTAAATATGGTCATGGTAATTCAAAATTGAATAACAATGAGCCACTCTTAAATATGGTCATGGTAATTAAAAAATGAATAACACTGAGCCACTCTTTAAATATGGTCATGGTAATTAAAAATTGAATAACACTGAGCCACTATTAAATATGGCCATGGTAATAAAAACTGAATAACACTGAGCCACTCTTAAATATGGTCATGGTAATTAAAAATTGAATAACACTGAGCCACTCTTAAATATGGCCATGGTAATAAAAAAACTGAATAACACTGAGCCACTCTTAAATATGGTCATGGTAATTAAAAATTGAATAACACTGAGCCACTATTAAATATGGCCGTGGTAATAAAAAACTGAATAACACTGAGCCACTCTTAAATATGGTCATGGTAATTAAAAATTGAATAACACTGAGCCACTCTTAAATATGGTCATGGTAATTAAAAATTGAATAACACTGAGCCACTATGAAATATGGTCATGGTAATTAAAAATTGAATAACACTGAGCCACTTTTAAATATGGTCATGGTAATTAAAAATTGAATAACACTAAAGGCATATCTAAGACCCCATAAGGCAAAGCCTCTATATTATTCACTATGATGACTTGTGCAATATCTTAAAATTTAGACTGATTCAATCAGTGGTTACTGAGATGATAGTTTAAATGTCCATGTCAAAATACTCCTCTATGGCCATGCTCAACTTTGGCAGTTTCTGTGAGTTAAATTGTGTGATGTCACAAGAGGAACACTCGTGAATGATTGCTGTGTCATAATCAAGTGTGAAGTTTGTATACATTGTTTTCTTATTGCCTCATGGGAAGGTGTCTTTGGTTGATGTAGCAGCAGAAGTACTTTCTCACCATCTTAACATCATGGAAAATTTAATATTAATTTCCAGTAAATGTCAAATAAATATATCATGCATCAGATTATCAAATTCTATTCTGAGAGAGGGAGAGAGGATTAGACTGCTCATGACCACTAGAGACTTAAATCTGAACACACATTTTCACAATTCATTCAGTTTTTTAACCAGATATAAACAGTATCATAAGTTTGAAATGTAGCAGATACCTAAAAAAATGTCTTAAATTTTCAAAGTAAAACACAATTCTGTTCATAAGCCATTTGTTGATTGCTCTTTTTGCAAGCATGTCTGTCTGAAGCAGACACATCAATATTAAAGCCCCATTACTGATGCTGATGTTCTTAGCTACATGTATATTAATATATCTACAGGGATATACACAGATATTACAGTGATAAAAAGCAAAAGAAAAATGGGTTTAGATTGCAGATAGGTTATGAGCAGTCATTAAAATATGATATTGATTTAGGTCAAACAGTGAATGTCATTATTTTTAAATCCATGATTTTGGAAGGAATGTAAAATCAAACTACAGTAATAGTAGAGACATGGAGTGAACGGAGAATGAGCAGGATTAAAGTAGGTGGCTAAACAAATAAGCATGCACAGTCTCGTAACAAAAATATAATAACAGCAGCTATCAAATTTAAATCAGGTAAAAGTCAACTGAAAATAGTTTCCATATCTCAAAGAGAAAGAGATGCTGAAGAATTGCCAAAGGCAGAATACTACAGCAAATGCAGTCTGGCAGTCTACTACCCTGTTACAGAAATCACTATTTTCCCCTTCAGCAATAAATGTAACTATTTATGGATAATTATCAATAAATTATAAAATTTCTGATATTTGCTGAGCAACAATGGGAGTTATAGAGGATGCTCAGATGGATTTGTGTAAGCGAATACTTTTGATAAACGCAATTTCACATTTTAAATTGTTATCCAATTATCACAGTTCTGCTGTTAATTGCTTGACTGCTGTTAAATACTATACTGTATGTTTTGGTGTAATATGAATGACACCTATACACAAATATATTGTGAATATACAAGCATTTAGATTATTATTTAGTTTTAGCCCAAATATATAATCAACATAAAGATGATTAATTCATTATTTGGTGTCCAGCTATTACTGTTATGCACAATGTTTGAACTTATTTTTTGTAAAGAAAATGAAAACTGCTTTTTGTGGTGATTTCTGCAAGATTTGGACATACAAGTCATTGCTAAACATAGACAAAAGCAAAATCTTTTAAAATATGTCACAGGTAGTCAGCCATGATTATTGGAAATATACAGATCATTTAAACAATGTTGCAAACCCAGTGTAAGTTTTATTGGTACTTTCATTGACTGTCACAGTGGCAAGTAATGCTGCTAGCCAGTTTAGGGTCCTCTTGTGACATCACAAGATCCTTTGTACATATTGGGTGTTTACAAAAAAATCGCTTGACTATTTCCATGAGGCTCACATTTTGGTGGAATAGCATCATCTCCTAATCCAGTGAATGAATGTGCATTTCTTAAAAGCAAATGTTGAACAAATTAAAATGCTCTGTGGTAGAGTATAGTAATCAGGTATTCCTTGAACTAATTTCTTCTCAAATGCCATTCAACAGAATTTGTTTTAGTTTGACAGAAAGCACCTTGATATAAAGGGCTTGTACAAATGATGCTGATCCATTATCAAATAATTGTTGTTGTTAGTAAAAATGTCAAAACCTATAAAAGTCTTTTAAACAACTGGTCAGAAAAAAATGTAACTAAATGTAATACAAAGGGATGCTTTCTTAAAGCTCTCTCAAGATTGGGCAGATGATCCTGATCTGATATAAAATATGATTACTAAAAATGGAAAAACCATTAAATGTTTCAATAAGCTATTCAGCACAGTGCGATTAAATTTTATTGAAAACCTTGTGGCATACAGTGCTTTCAGGTTTGTACAAAAGATATTAGCATTCCTTCACATATGGCCACCACTGCTAAAAGTAGAAAAATACTGTCCCAGACAGTTTACCTGTCAAACCAAGGGAAGTAACTATTGATAAGGACTACTGAAAATCATACGTTTGGAGGTAATGTTAATTTCTTGCCATTGTGTAAAGAAAACTTAAAGGATAAAAAAAATATTTAATTTTGAAGCTGAAGAAATAAAAGATAAATATAATGAACAAGTTACAATCGTGTAAGTATGTATACATAATGTTTTGTCAGCTGAATAATGTTGTTGTTTTTGCATACACTAATTTCATACTGTGTTCACATGATTGTACATGTGTAAATAATTGAAATCATAAAGGGAGATAGCTTTTTATACTAACTGAGTCACTCTCATAAAAATAGACTTTATTATTATTATTATTATTATTATTATTATTATTATTATTATTATTGTTATTATTCCCTTGGAAAACAATAAAGTATATACAGTTAAAAATGCATGGATCCCCATTGAAACAAAGATCTTTACTACTGGTTATAGAATATGTTATTGGCATATCCAGTAAAGTTCCCTCTTTCCAATAAATGCTACTCGAGAGCCAAATATCAAATTGGATAATTTCTGTTATCTGATACTGAAAACAGTTTGTGTTGTCGTTTATTTCCTCTCATGAGAACTTGGATGTTTGGTCCCCAAAGTCTATTGCTGGAAGTAAAATTCTTCTGAGGAAACATTTTCCTCCAAGTACTGCCCTTGATTTGGTATGATTACATCATAAACCCTGAGTGCTCCATTTGTATCATGACCGCTACACATCAGAATGAATATTGATACGTCTTATGTACAGCAACATTAAGCATTGCCAATCCCAGGAGTGTCAGATACATAGTATTCATTTAAGTGTGTCATGCCAACAGCATAATGAAATCTTCAAAAGGAAGGAAGATCTTGAGAAAGATGACAAACGTCATAGTTCAGCTGGACACAAATGGGTTGTTGGATATACAGATACAATTTGTAATTCAATCCAGTTACATCCCACTGTCTGATATTCCAAACTATGGAAATTGTCACATATGAAGGATACAGTGTACTGGAACTTGATGCCATTGAGAATGATTTTACTAAATTCAGCCTGTGTCTCCTCAGTCAGCTTTGGGGAACAGATACATTAAATGACATTGCATTGCATCTATTTATTAATTCTGTAGACAATCTCCTAATCCAACCAGGATTGGTATTTTATAAACACAAAAATAACTACATACCTTTATAATACCACAGCAGTTTTATGTTTAGCAATACAGGCATAAACTGTTTTTATCTATAAAATATAGAATACACAGAACTGGTATTTTTAAAAATCTGTGTTTCAAAAGTTTTCTGGTCACATCATATTCACCTCTATTTTTACATTGAAACATCTTGGGTAGAAACATAAAAACCTGAGAAATATATGGATTCACACCTAAACATCATAAGAAAGGGTCTCAGCAAAAATGTAAGACCAAATTTAAAATGCCCTCTCACCTGTTTGTCACAAACTGAGTGGTAAGATTCATGTCAGGTGTAAAGATCCTGCCCCCTTTCCTAAGGAGGGAGGTGGTTGGTCCTAGGGAATAGCACCCTCTCCTGCCAAGGTTCCCTCTTCCCAACATCACTATAGGTGCCAGAATTTTTAAGAGGCTTTTTCAGACTTGACGTCTTATGCATGTTTTTTTTCACAATAATGGAGTATTACTGGCTTGCCATTGGGACCCTCCACAACCATCAAGGGCACCAATGGATTTCATCAGATCAATCCCCCTGCTCTGATGGAAATCCTTGTGGTATTCTGTGTGCCAGGAGTTTTTTTTTATTATGAGCTCATCACTTAGGCCTGGCTTGGACTCAGGTAGCTATTACCAAGGTGATAGGTGTAATAGCAACTAATGTTAGGAGTTCTCATCATCCAGTATTTTGATAGTTAGTGCATGAAACTAAGGGACCTTTTGGAATTTGGGCCTAATCCTCAACCAAAAGTCAGATCCAATTCCTTCTTAGAACTTTTTTTACATGGGGATGAATTTCTTCATCCATTAAGAGACCATTCATGTTCCCCCACACAGGCTTACCCAAATGAAACTCTCCCATCTGACATGCCCTTGCACATCCAGTATGGCTATATTGGTGAGCATCTTGAAAATCTTGTCACCACTTCTATAATTAGAAGGTTTTATTTGTATGGAGTTTCACAGAAATATTTGTGATATCTAGCTAGTACTACATGGAAATGATGCCTTTTGGACATCCAGTGTGGCTGCCAAGTTGGTGATCTTGAAAATTTTGTTCTCACTACTCTACTTGAATAGAAAATTGTAGCTACATGGGGTTTTCACTAAAAGACATATTGTGTAGCTTATACTAATGTAAAACCGTGCCAAACTCCAACATGGCCACCAGTCTTCATACTGCTTCTCCTAAATGGATGGCCATAACAACATGGGATTTTCAGCAGAGTCCTGTCACTTTGTCTGATTGGTCATAAATTAAAATAATGCCAATCTGATATATTGTCCATCTCATTTTGACAATGTATCCTGAATGAATGGAATTTTTTAAACCAGACATTGTAGTTGTATTCCAATGAATAATTTGATAGTCAGCACTCTGATGTTGCTTTTAAGGTCAAAGGTCTTGACTTGTACTGGCCTGTAAGTATGATGACACAAACCAGCACAAGTTAATTTTTGTCATTTAACCCAATTTGTGGATATATCTGAATAGCACCTTAAATGATATCACTTCATTAACTTGTTTTTTTTTCTTCCAAACAATATTACAACACAACATAGATTTAACCAAACATGGCATATGGTTATATCTTGACATTCAAACAAGTTCAGTGATCTTTTATCCATGTCTATAGTTCCAAAATTAAAAAGGCCATGACAAAGAATTTAGTACTGCCATTATAAGAAATTAGTTGTGTTATAAAATTTGCTGTGTTGGAGCTTTTCAAGACTACCCAAAATATTTTGTTATTAAATTTGGTATGGTGGAATTTTCTCAAGAATATCAGAGAATAGCAAAAAGTTAAAAGGAAATTAAATTGTCTTGGAATGGTGGAATTGCTTTTGATCAGTAGTAGAGCAGTAGTTAATATAAGGAATGTTGAGACATTTCTTCAAACTTTGTCGAAGAAAGGGAGATATTTAGGAAATCCAGCTAATGGCACCACTTCTCCTGCCACACAGCTTGGAGGATTTTATTGCAACTTGTCGCTCATTGCTACTCCTGCCACACAGCTTGTAGGATTTTATTGCAACTTATCGCTCATCGTTACTCCTGCCACACAGCTTGGAGGATTTTATTGCAACTTATCGCTCATCGTTACTCCTGCCACACAGCTTGGAGGATTTTATTGCAACTTATCACTCATCGTTATTCCTGCCACACAGCTTGGAGGATTTTATTGCAACTTATCGCTCATTGTTACTCCTGCCACACAGCTTGGAGGATTTTATTGCAACTTTAAAACCAATGTGCTTGGTTTAGATCTGCAGTAAGATCTGTTTTTTCTCTTGTGCATTTTTGGGAACATTTCCTGAAAAATTGTCAGGAATTTTTTTTGAGAATTCTGTTTATTTTTATAGTATTTATGCAACCATGCTGGACATTCATGGATGTGCAGGGAACAGTGTTCATTGTACCAAGCATGCATAGAGAGTAGGAAATGTGTATTGTTATACATGTAAGAAAGACATTGAAAAATATCATCTGAAGAACATGTCTGAAGTATGGGAACATGAAAATCTGTGACTGAATGTACATCAAGTTTCCTTAGATTCATAGAGAATACAGACCATTTTAATTTGAATCCACAAAAATAGTTATTTTTAAAAATTAGTGGCACTAAGGACTGTATAACCTTTGTCTGCCCATGAAACCTTGCTTTCAGGAAAAATGGGTGGGTTCTTGTCCAGATTTCTTGGTTACATGGCAATATGCAAATCAGAAATTGTCATTTTGATTTGGTGGGTTAGAAGTCGCATTGCATTTCGTCTTCAGATGTTGACGGTATGTTTCTCTCTTCCCCCGTAAATGAAACACTATTGTTAATACATTTTTTTTTTGTCAGAGTCCATTTCAAAAAGTTGATCTGAGTCTTGCCTGTGATTGATCTTCTTGTAATGTACTATATATCATGTTTTATTGGTTAGCTGATTGATGTATACTCTTTCCGACAGTGCTTATTAATCATATTGTTCATTGTTAATGCAACCTTCTCAAAAACTGATGGGTTCTCTGGCTTTTTTGTCAAAGACAGAACATAGTCAAGGGCAAAGAATTTGTCAAACTGCACGAATATGTTGTGATTAGCTGATGTAAACATAAAAATCAAACTGGAATTTATTACAGTCTGTGGGCATGAAAATGTGTCCAATCAAACTAGAATTTTGCTTTAATGCATTTGTTTTGAGAAATCATTAGAAAAATAATGCATCTGAAAGGCTTGCAGTAGCATCAGAAACACATGTAATGACCTAATGCAGTTGAAATGGTAGTTAACACAAAATGGGTAAAATATTCTGTAGCAAGTATGATAGATATTAGCAGTTTTATCAACTTTAATATTCCACTGTGAATATCAGTGTCTGTAGCAGTACATTGGTTTTGTTGGTTTTACCACTGAATGTAGACAAGCTACTGGTATTCATATGTAACACTTGTGACATAGTTGTCAACAGGAGCAGTTAGATGTTAATCAAATGTTGTGTTCAAGCATTTGTTTCAGTTCCATTTCTTGAACACATTACATATACATTCATGAACTTGAATGTAAATGAATTTGGTCACACCTACTTTTCATACGACTTTGGTTTTTAGCTTGAAGGCATTTCAGTCTGGCTGTGTTATAGTATCTATCCCTTACCATATATAATTTATATTTCTAATAACAGTAACAAGCTATGTTCTTACTAAAATTAGTAACAAGGTATAGAGTACTATCAGTTCTATATCTCAAGGGAGTCAACTCAACTTTTTGTAAATGATTAGTCATAGTAATCTCCCTTGGGTATTGTTCCACTGATAGTAATAGCTTTGACAATGGTTTTAAAGGAAATCACCACAATAACTCCTCAGATGTTTCAGTGTAAATGAAAATAAAACTTAATATCACAACGGTTATTTAGTGCACTTTTAAGAGTAATTACCCCTGGAGTAATGTTCTTGTGATTTTGTGTAAATTAGCATCGCTTCAATGCTGCAAGCCATCAGTGTTTTTTAATTATACTTTGATTTTGGTCCATGTAGCAGTCAGGCAAGATTCAACATATTGCATAATTTAGTCTCTCTATATTTGTATTTGAAAAGATATATATAATTTTCATTAGGGAACAGCAGTAGACAAGTCAGATGTGTAAAGTAGTGTGATATCGATATCTGCCCAGGCCAGCCTGTGTTGGCTGCTGTGGTGTACCTTAATGAAAGGCACTCAATTTTCAGATTCCTTACCATTAAATATCAACAATTCAGCAACTGAAAATTATTCTGATATGTGATAGTCCCAAGGAGAGAATGTCATTTCAGAGTTCATTATCATCAGTAGTGTTTGTTATGTATATCTACATTTTTTGTAACTCTTGGTATATGGTTTTATTTAAATTTTGTAATTTTTATTCATAGCTGTAAATTGTACAGAATAGCTTTAGTTTAATTAGATTTTGCCTATGTGATCCGAGTCTGTGAAAGAGAGTAAAATACATAGGATCAATAAAAAGATGCTTATGTATGTTATTAATAATAATGTTAATAACAAGACTTACTGGTGCCTTTGGATTAAAGGAAATCACCACAATAACTCCTCAGATGTTTCAGTGTAAATGAAAATAAAACTTAAATCACAAGGGTTATTTAGTGCACTTTTAAGAGTAATTACCCCTGGAGTAATGTTTTTGTGATTTTTTTGTAAATTAGCATCACTTCAACGCTACTGTTACTGATCATATGCAGCAACATTGGCTGATGGGATTTTGACATTTCTAGAAGAATTCAGTAACTTCCCATTGGTTGGGCTAGGTCACATAAAATGCAGTTTTGAGTTACAATGAGTAGCAAGATCCATCACATGGGGTATATTGTGAAACAGCCTTAATAGTAGGTATGCATAAAGATGGAACGGAGCAATCTGATTAAATCCAATTTTGGAGTCGTCCTCATTTCTTTTGTTATGTTGTACTTAGATATTATTAGAGAAGAAAAACATTTATCTTGACTGTTCATTGGAAGTCGAAAATGCTCACTATTTGGACTATAATATTATTCTGGAACTGTTGTGAAATATTTGAAAGAGTTCTAGACAATACCATCTTGACAATGTCACAATTCTTGGCAGACCAGTACATTTCCATTTTGAAATTTGTACAGAACTTTTCATTTAGGATTTTCATGGAACTTTATCAGGATTATTCTGGATTTACTTCATGATACAGTTTGTTCCTCTCACATTTTCATTTATAACTTTAAAAAATAAATTCTTTGTTAGGTTTTACAAAACTTGTTGGTTTCACTTCTTTGTTAGTTTTGACCATACAGTCATAACTTGTTACTGATCATATGCAGTCATGCTGAATCTGTTGATCAAATGCCAAAGAAAACCCATGTTTGACCAATGATCAATCTAGTCTCCCATCAGAGCATGGAATTTCTTGTTTTTTGTAAGGAATGTGTCATTTATAAAAGTGAACTATAGTATTTGAATCTTTGTAAAGAAATGGATTCTGTGGGGAAAAAAATGATTTTCTTTTCAAACAGCAAAATAAGTTCAGTTTAGTTTATTAATCTGACAGTCCCTTTTTTGACTATCTGTGTAGATACCCATGTCAGAATGATGTCAGGTGGTGGTATTGGATAGCAACTGATCATATAATGATTGAAATCATGATCTCTAAAAAAAATATAAAATTTGCATCAAGTGAATGAGGAAACGGGATTTTCTATCAATGTTTATACAGTAATTTTATTCAGTGATTTTATATAGATGTTTAAAAATGGCCAGTTTTTGTCTGTTAAATGAATAGGTGTCAGCTTGTACTTGGTACAAGTAAATGTATGACCATTGAGGCTTAAAGTTATCATCCAATGAATATACATAAGATTACATTTCAAAGCAACAAATAGAACATTTTATATTGATCTTTCTGAAATTAAACTTTTGTATCCCAAATTCAGGTCAGTCTGATACTCCTATCATTGTATTTGCAGCTAAATAATAAATGTAAATGTTAATCATAATTTTGTATTTATTCAGGTACACAAACTTGTGATGGCCAGCATCAGTGATTATTTTCGAGCGATGCTGTCTCATGATATGTTGGAAACTCGGCAGGACTTTGCAGAAATGAAGGGATTGACGGCCAGGGGAACAGAACCTTTAATCAAGTATGCCTACAGTGGAAAGCTGTCCTTGACACTGGATAATGTTCGTGAAGTTATCATTGGAGCCATGTTCCTACAAATACATGCAGCTCAGGATCTCAGTATAAATTTTCTCTTAGAGAAGATGAATTTTGAAAATGCAGAGGAAGTTTTAAACATAGGGGAGATGTTCAATATATCATGTATCAAAGATCATTATAGGAGATACGTTCTAGATAATTTTCTCAATTTTGTAGAAACAAGGACATTTCTGAAGTTAGACTCAGATGCTTTGGCTGTTTATTTGTCTGATGACACATTGCACACCACATCAGAAGCTGCACTTCTGCATCATGTACTCAGATGGTATAATTATGACCAGACAAATAGGGAACACTGTGTCTATGATGTTCTAGACAAGGTTAAGTTGACAATTAATGGCTGGCCCATGGTTTATTTTGCTAGCAAAACAGAGCCTTTCATTTCTAATCCACAATGTAGAGAGCTCGTACAGTTTGCTGTAAATTTCTTGCAAAATGCTGAACGTCGCTACCTCATTAACAGTCACAGAACTAGAGTACGATGCGCAAGGAAGACCATTGTTCAGTTTGGAGGAGTTATGCAGTATGACGGTGAACTTAATCAATTCCGGATTCCATTTCTCGCAGAAAATGAGTTTGGATGGTCAGAAAATCATTTCTTCCATCTTGTTCACAAGTCCTGGTTTCCACTGGGTCGCAATGCTGACACAAAGAAAAAGTCTCATTCAGCAATGGTTGAAGTCAACAATGACTTTGGAGTGCTGATAGGGGGATATGAATATGAGGTTGATCGCAACACAGGGGGCCAGGCACATGCTGTCCGTGATGTAAAGATTTTCTCAACCCAAGGAAATCCCAGTATATGGGACATAAAACCACTGCAGCATGAGCGGGCTCAACACACTGCAGTGTATCTCTCAGGTTGGAAAAATTTTCCATTGTTATGTATTTTATGCTATTTCTGCAGCAAGCTCTTACAACATGAGTACTCAGTGCCTCCAGTGTAAACCTAATGTGTCTTTTGGAAACTGGAGGACCCACCAAGAATGAATTCACATTTCACATGCACCAGTAATATAGATTGAATCTGGATTTCCAGAGGTACAGTGTGAATGCTGCCACAGTACTATCCAAGCCCTTATTTTATAAAGGAAGCCTTCTTAAGCAAATGTGACCTCGCTGATTATTTGCAAGTGATAATATTGACTAATATTTTGTTCTTCCACAACTCCTTTGTCTTTTTTTCATTGAAGTAATTTATAAAACTGATGAAACACTAGCAAACATAGCTGAAAGATATTAAAGGGGAGGACAGTCACATTTGGACAAACACCATGCATGACATTCAGCAACTTTATATTGCTCATCTTAAAATTGTTAAGGATTAGTCATAAAATATTTAGTGGAAGAAGACGTGCTCTTCTGTCAGCTGTAATCTCATCATAAATATATGAAGAATATGATATCTTTACCCAGATGTCTATCTTAGGTTCACATATGATGACATAGTATTATGTTTTGTGTTGGCAGGTTGCATTTATGTGGTGGGTGGTAAAGATGACCTCCAATCCCTGTCCTCGGTAGAGATACTTGACTGTAATAAAGTGAAGTGGACATATGTTCGCCCGCTGCCTCACACCCTGTATGACCATGCAGCTGCTGTATGCAATGACAAGGTATTCTATCTAAGTACATTGTGATCATACAAAAAAAATTCAGTTTTCATAAATTAATTCCTACTGAGATATTGGTACAGATGGGGTTTGAGGTGAAGCAGAGGTTTTTCTTAATGGCACTTTTTAACACGTTATTTGTTATAATTTGTTATTGCCCAGGAAATTGGAGCAAGTGCCTCTCCCAAAGACACCTGACTTGGCCTGATATTTTGAGTCAGATACCTTGGGATTACAAGTCCAACATTCTACCAACTAAGCCATGTTGACTTCCTTTGAGAAGGAGAATACATGGCAATTGTGGATAAAAAACCAAACTTGGATTGGTGATATTCTGCCCAGCACATGTTGAAATCATTTAATTAGATCTCATTGATAATATATTACAGGGTATTTTCAGATGGTTTTTATGACTGCAATTGTTATGTGTCTAGGCTCATACAAAGTAACAAAGAAAAAAGTGAAGCCAACAAGCTTTGTAAAATTTAACAAAAATAATTTATTTCCCTAGAAAACAAGGTAAAAATATGAAAAAGGACTTATGGTTTGTGAATCTAATCCAAAAATTAACCCTAGAATTTAAAAATATAAGTCCTGTCACTAAAAAGTTCTAATTGAATCAAAGTTCGAATCCTGATGAAGTTCCAAGATGGAAGGCGATGACATCCTCTTTATCCTGTCCTGTGTTGATGTGTCAACAGTTCTTTGTTGAATTTTATGAATCAAGAATAATATTCCGGCTTTAGAATTTCGAATAATTTCCACTAAATGTCTTTGTCCAAGAATTTTTATGAGCACTGGTATTTTCCAGGGAATATAAATTATCAAATCCAAAAAATAGAAGAATTTTAAATCAAACTGGCATCAACAATAAACACACCTTGAGTTCTGAAGGTGTAAATTGCAACTGACTATTTCACTTTAAAATATCTGTTTTAACCATTAACTAAAACGCAGTTTAGATCCCATGATGGGTCACATGATCACTTAGTCCGAATGGCGCAGTAACAGCACGCAGCCAATAGTCACGTATGCAATGGAAAAACTTAATTTCTACTGAATGAATCTTACTATAACATTCAATAATGAAAAAGTTGTTTACAATAGAGCTGACACACAAGCCAAGTATGACCTTGATTTCGACCAATGATTTTCACTCTGTGTTTACCAATTCTGAATCAAGGTCAGGAACTAGATCAGCTAAAAATGCAATGTAGCAACACTATTGCATTTTAATCGGGTTAAAAAGAACTGAACTGAATTTTCTGGAAAACTATGTCAAATTCAGTGAATAAAGTTATCATTACAATGACATGTAATGAAATAAAAATAAAAAATTTAAATCTAACACAAAAGTAATTAAATTACATATACATAACAGCTGTATTATTCAAAAATAAAATCTTGGTAAAAATTGTAAAACCAGACGAAACTGAAACCGAGGAAACTATTTTCAACTGACATCAGTACTAAGTGAAAAATCCATGAAAACGTCAATTTTATTGGAAATGGAAATTTTGACACTGCAGTATGTATCTGTATTTTTCTATGATTGATGCTGATTCATTCCAGATATATGTAGCTGGGGGAGTCTTTAGAATGGATGTGATGACGACTGTATGGTGCTACACTCCTGATGATAACAAGTGGAAAAAAGTGAAACCATCTCTCAGCTCAGGTTTGCTCTTCTTCCTCCATGTTAAGTGTGCCGTATTTGTTCATGTATTTTGATGGCAAACATTGTGGGGGAACATTTTCTCACTTCATTTGAAAAGGGAGTGGAATATTAAAATTGTAAGGAAGATTTAACAAAGTATATGAAGGTAGAGTGTGCAAAATGATGCATATATTTTGCACATTTGGTTGGTTTTTAGGTGGCATTTTGCTAGAGATTGGTGTGAATCTTGCAATTATACCTCCTTAGATAGTTATATCTATGATCTCATGCAAACAGTGTAGAACCTGATCTCCTGGCATATGATCAGAAAGCAAATCTGGATCAGTGTTGTTTGCTTTTTGGTATGTCTGATATTCAAGATAAATTTTCTAGATATTGTCTTGAGATAGTTTAGAGATGAAGGAAATGTGAAAATCCAGAGGAAAAGACTGATATTAGTTGGGGAATCACAAACCCTTGTAGATGCTGGCACCAGAGATTGAACCCAGGACTATAGAAGTGCAAACCAAGAGTATTACCACTGTACTACATAGGTCTATGATCCATACTGTATTGACATGTTTTTGGTATTGAGTATTCATCATTATCAGATTGAATATACATCATTATCAGATTGAGTATACAGTAGTTAACTTAAATGGGGTATCTCAGCCAAATCCCTATTTTGTATTACGACGACAGCATGATTACCCCCCCCCCCAGGCCCCCATGTTAGTCTAAAGAATATATGAAAACAACTTTGGGGCAACAGTGTTGATTTCACTATTGATTACCTGTCAAGGACCTACCACTGAATCATTCATCATCATCATGCAAAATAGGGTTGGCTTAGATAGCCCCATTTAAGCTAACTACTCAGATTTTACCTGAAATCGCTAGCGATTTATATTTATATTTCACACAAAATTACTATACCTAACATTCACACAAAATTACTATATCTAACATTCGCACAAAATTCCAATCTGCTATTAATAACTTGCTGGGATTTTACAAAAAAATCAATAATTAAATATTTCACAACAGACACTCTAAAAAGATCAGTGTCTGTTAAGTATATTTATATATTTAAATTTCATCTGTATACCTGCTAGAGCTCGGTGGACGAAGTGGTAAGGCGTACAGGCAAATGTTGGATCGACAAGTGGAAATGACTTTGCAAGTTTGACTCCAGAAAAACGCGATAGACATATTGTCTGCATTCTGCGACAGATGCTTTTATAATTGGGGGAGCGCCTGTGACACATTGAAAAAGAAGAGATATACTTAAACGAGTAATTGTAAAATTGTAAATATAAAACTAATTCCAGGTGCAACTTGCCTGGGCCCTCCGAACCTCAAAAAGGGTGTTAATTTTAAAGCACCTGGGGTTCACTTAGGGGGTGTGCTTGATTATAGACTCTTTAGCTCTCAGTAATCCAACATTGCAATGGAAAAAGAAAAAATGGAAAAAGAAAAATATAACAATTACCCAAGATTTAAGAGATATCGAATGTCATTCAAGCTGGTTGTTAGGTACTTCCTTTTGCTATTTATTGTACAGTATGGTGGCTCGTTCTGTGACTTATATTTCACACAATTTTTATTATACCTAACATAGACATAAAATTTACAAGAACCGCTATTGATTTACTGTAATAACCAATCTAAAAAATCCACCTTGCTAAAATCAACACTGGCAGGCTTTTTATATCCTAATGCAATGTATTTATCCCATCAGCAGTATCTTTTATCATCAGAATTACAAAGACCAGATTATATAATAACATCTGTTTCAGTTTTATGACAATTTGATCTTATTGCCATCATTTCAACATGACAGGAAAATCCGTCTAACACAGCTTTATAGTTATCAAATCCTATCATCTTATCATGAAGCTCAACAGGATAGTCAAGATCAACTTCAATAAAATAACTAATATCATCCTGTATAGTTTTATCAGTTTCATCAAAAACTTTTTCACTGATCCACCTAAACTGACCAACCGGCATAGACTCCAATAGGCCGTAACCATACAGATTATTAGCATCTAGATAGGCTATAAAACTTAATGGTTCTGTACTATTATAGTCAGGTAGATATTTACTATTTACCTGGCATATTTGTTATGACGCTTATTTCACCTTGGATTCCAAGTTTTATAAAGCTGAACATATCTGGGTCTGTTAACAAGTCCAGTTTTATTTTACTGAGCTTGAGTAATGCGTCCCAATTTAGTCTGGGTGTCAAATAGTACCACGCTGGGTCGAGTCCATAGTTATCAGCACTGACATCTGTGAAATTTTCAAATATATCTGCGAGCAACACAACGTCTGTGATAAGATATAGATCATGATAATCTCCTAAGTTTTTACAACCAAACGAATCCCATATCGATCGAGCATAGGCATAATCATCGTTGGATACATCAAATTTAACCTAGAATAGAACTTTGTCAGGTAGACACATTTCATCAGATCTGCCCCAATCGTCTAGATACTCGTAGGGAAAGATACCTTTTCATGTCAGTAAACTGCCAGCAGTTTCGTCAAAATGTTCAGTCAAATTATTAAATTTACTGCAGCCCCTTACTAGCTCGTCTAGCGATGCTGCGATGAACTGCAGACTATCAATAAATCTCAACTTTCCTAGTGTCACTGACATGTACTTTTCAATGTTATTTGGAATGCACTTTATTTTATTGTTATTAATTTTCAGGTGGTTTGTTATATCTTTGTTACCGAACACTTCAGCTATAATATGAGCATCATATCCTCTGAAACTGTGAAAGACAACAGGAACGAAATCCGGTGCAGTATATTTTAAATTGCATTTGTCATGAGCTGGACCATGGTACTTTCCAGTAATATGACAATGATCTTTTACTTTATCTTGAGGCAAAAGTGCCTGCTCACAAATATAGCATATTTCTGCTTTGGAAAATTCAGCTTCTTGTTTTAATGTTAGTGGTTTCATTGCTACTATCTTAGCGAGTAGCATCATGATGAGATCAATTTCATCTGTAAGGTTCCTTAGCAACCAGACAGCAGGTTCCTACACAATAAATCCTTACTGGTTTTGATAAAGATTTATCAACAGCACAAACGATCTTATGTGCCACTCCACAGGGAATATGCTCATGTATTTTTTCCTGTCGAAGATTTATCAGTTATTTTCTGCTCCTTGCACTGGAAGTAAAATGGACTCGAAATCTACATATACTATAAAAGGCACTTTCATCTTGTGTCTGTAATTTGTAAATTGTAATTTTTTTTCATCTTCACCAGGCAGATATTTTTTGAACATTAGAGCAGCATTTGAGGTGTTTATCAAGTACATGTTGGGATACACAGCCATGAAAACACCTGACACAGAAATATTTCTTTCCCTTATGCTTGTTATACTGACCTCTGACTAGCCCATTAAAGTTTTTTATCCACGCATAATGATCTTAATAAAATAGTAAATTTACTGTTTTTTATGATGCTAGATCACTGATACATCTGGAATATATATTTTGTTTATCATTGACATGAAATATATTAATAACTCCAGGTAACAGGAGATTGTTCTGTTTTTCAAATTTTGGAATTTGATATTCAGAAAGAGGAAAGATAATCTAGCTAAAGTTTAGATTGTTAATAGTATAATTTGTTACTCGAGAGTATGGCCCATTGAAAGCATTTATTGTCACTGTTCTGGATATTTATACAACATTTTGAGTTTTTTTTATCCTAATTGGCAGATCGACATATGAGCTACTTCGCAGTGGATTATATTTCATAGTGTGGAACAGTATTTCCGTTATCTTATCAAAATTCCAGGCAGACCCTGCTGCTATGTACTCATCTATTTTCTTCCATATCTCCTGAAATATATTATCTGACAATGATATTAAATCTGTCCCTGTTAGAATTTGAATAGATTTTGATGTAATATAAGGATTAGCAAATTCCTCACATTGCCTAGCAGCAAGCTGCTCTGCCGCAAGGTGCTCTGACGCAGGAGTCGGGGGGGATTCCAGAGACACATTTAACTTAGAAAGCTTGATATGGAACACTACACTATTATTTTCAAGTCCTTCTGTGTGGCAAGCTGGGATATGATTGTTGGCTGAAGCAGATGATATATTTTGTGGCAGAGAAATGTGTAAGTAAACGTTATTATCGAATTGAAAAATGTTATCAAAACCAGCAAATGTTGTTGAGATTTTTATATGCCAGTATCTTTCTGTTAAGAACAGACTTTTCTTCACTATATCAGCAAGTTTGGACATCCTATATCTACTGTTTTACATTTCTTTAATTGAGTGTGCTGTGAAATTTGTCAATTAGAGATTTGGAAAAGCTAATAATATATTATGGAAAATTTATACCAGATGCTGATGATCATCAACAATCTTGCTAGACATCAAGAAATTTTTCTGGTGTCACCCGAGATATAATCCGTTTGCTGGTAACGAGCATGGCGTTGTGATAAACATAAAAACAAAAAAATGCAATTGGTATATTAACACCAGCGGGTTATAAGATGAAAGTGAAAGGTGCTGATGATAGCGAATACACCAGGATGTTCTTACATGAATTTATCTGGACCTTGTTTAGCGGTGGTGATATTTCATACGGAATGAGAGTTTACCATATCATTGGCAGTATTACTGGCAATAATATCGCTAATTTATCATTGCAGGACAAGTTTCAACCACGTCCTATTTATACTTTATACGAAGCCAATGACAGAGGTGTTATCAGACATATTAAAACAAAAAAGGTTGGAAGTATCAGTAATATGGGATATCTGCAAGTTGTCAGCCAAGAAACTAATACTGATCAAGTTTGTTACAGATCTCACAAGTTTGTTACAGATCTCACAAGTAAGAAGTTCATATTCAAGATTTTAGCTCTGACAATCCATCTTATTACATCTGGCAATTTATTATGGTAATTAGAGAAAAGTATTATGTATTAGATGTCTCAAACAAATTTCTTGTTTGTGAAAAGACAGTTAGATGTTTATACACTGATATTGATCATGATACAGCAAATCAGCCAACAAATCGGAATTCAGCAAATTCCAAACTGACAGTCATGTAAAACATCGGATTGATAGAAATCTAAATACTGCAGTGCATCAGGATTAGAAGAATCAGTTTTTTTTGCACTTGGAGTGCTTTGATCTGGAAACATATTTATTTCCTTTCGTTGAGGATAAATTTGCAGATGAGCCAGGTATAGTACATCAGGATGAACAAATTTATGTAGCAGCAAAGTCACAGTATAATGTAAAATACCACCTTGCTAAGAAGATAAAAAAGTTTAATTTTACTGTCTCTGAAAACCAGATATTCCTGGAGTTATTAAAGCCCTTTATGAACCGTGAACAGTTAGAAGTTTATGGCCATCGAAAAAATATAAAATTTGATTTTATATTAAGATTTTTAACTTGATGGGAGAGTGCAAGTAGCACTCTATGTGAAGAGAATATTTGATATCGTTGTGCAGGCCAATGAAATTTAAGTCTGTCCTTTTGAAATACTAAAAGATTTATAGTGACTGGCTTGGATAACTAGCGATTTAATCAAAGATTTTTTATTTCACTATTTGTTATCCAGCTGTTAAAACTGTCGTTGTAGCCTCTCCATTTAACCAAACTTTTCTTACCTTTCCTTGCTATCACTAGCTCGATGATAAATATATCCTGCTTCATCTTTTGTAGTTCATGTTTGTAGAAACTTCTAATTCCTGTTTGTAGAAACTTCTAGTAATTTCTTCTCCTAATGAATATTTCAGCTTGTAAGTTACAGGTATTTTTAAAATTTTATCAACAACAAATACTTTCTCAGACCAGTTAGGAGTGAATCTTTTTTCAAAAGTTTTCTTCACTAGTGAAATTCTAGCTCACCCATGTCTTCGGTACATATTCTCGTTTGCTAACACTGGGTTATTTTCAGCTTCATTTGGTGACATTCCAAGTGTTTTGTGTCTTGTGTTTTTGTAATCCGACCCGATATTTGGCAGATCATCAACATACGTGTTAAGTGTTTTTGTCTGTAAGTTGCTTATAGATCTTTTCATTAGTGTACGATTAAATCTTTCAATGACACTTTTCCCTCATTTCCTGTGATGTATTTGGTGATGTTATTTTGTCCAAAAACTGCTCGAATTGTTTTTAAAAAAATTCTGATTCGTAATGTGTCCATACCTTATTTGGTTTTCTTTCTGTGGTGACAATAATACCTCTCAATGAATCGGTTATAGATTTACCTGTCTTATCTGTAACAGGCACACTAAATTCATATTTACTAAAAATAAATCAGGCACCTTTTATTGTCATTATGATTTGCAGTGTGTGACATATCAGCTAGATCTATTGCCCATATATCATCAGCTGAGTTTGCGATGACTTTTCATCGAGGAAACTTTTTTTTAAGTTTTGTGAAGATCATGTGCAAGACCACTCAGTGGTCCAGCACTCTGCTCTCTATCATCATAAAGTATATTTTTACCGAGACTGAGTTTATATTTCACTCCAATAATACCTTGTACTAGTTTATGGTCAGTTTGCTTCCTTATTCCCTTCGGTCTCATATTGTTTAGCTCATTAAGCATAATACGGTCGCAACCAGATTTGTCATTTTCATTGTCACAGTAACATATATCATGTTGCATTGCAATTTCATCAACCTGATTATAGGGCTTCTCCCTCGGGATGGGATTGTCATTTTCATCAAGCTGCTTATTGACAGGATTCCAAAGACCCATATACCTAAGGTGTGGCAGGGTCCATCCACCTTTAGGTTTTGGTAATTTGCCAATTAACTTGTGAATATCAAAGCCAGATCCAATTACAGCCCGTTGATGGCAACACTGGCAATAAGTTATTATTTTATCCTGCTCTGTACAGAGATCGTGGTCAGCTTCACATGTGCACGCTTTGCTTGTAAACTGGCTTTACATTTTTTGTTATAATTTAATCATCGACTAAAATAGTTTCAGAAATTCTTGGCATTCACTGGTCACCAGGTAATAGTGAGTCGCATTTGAGAAACATGCTCTTTTTCCGACCACAGGTAGAACAGATACTTTTCATCATAAGTCAGTTATTTTTAGTAGTTTCTGTGATTTCATTTGTATTTTCCATTTTACTTCTGCATTTCAGGCAATACTTAGACATTTTTATATTTGCTTGTTAGATAAAATTGCAATTTTGTCATTTTCCAGGCTTTGTTTAGGTGTGAATTGTAATATAAATTTCAGAAAATCACAATCATAGTGCTTTCCAAAGGACTGGGACATTTGTTTGATAATATCCACCAGCTGCAGTTCCAACTGGCTGTAGTTAATCAGATGAATAATTGATTTTTTTTGTACTTTTGGGATGATAGCACATACTGTTTGATAATATCACTTGGTGGCAGCCCAAATGAATCAAAATAGTTGTTTTTATAAAATGCTACCCAATGTGTGCCAGATCCATTGTTGAAATTTTGGATACTTATAACACAACTTGCTGCAGCTGGCAGAGAGCGAAAATGATAACTCATCTTTAGAAAATACTCCTTGAAATCCTCTGATGTCCCTCAGTTTATCTAAGATCTCAAAGTTGCTCAATGGATGGATCGCAGAGCAATCTTCCTCCTGGTACCGGGTAGCATTAATCCTCTCCCATGTCCTATTACCAGCAGATTGGGAAGTAGACTTCCCACTATCCCTGCTGGCAACAGACCTATGAATCCACCTTGGATCGCTCATCTTTTTTTTATAGTTGTTTTACATTTCTTTGCTGTTTTGTTTCTGAACACTTCGTGTTTTAACATTTTTTATTTATTTTCGTTAGAGAAAAGTGAAATGCTTTGCACGCTGTGCTGTTTGGTTCCATCGCCAGACACAGCCTTCTTTGTGGCACCGGATATGGCACCTGAGGCAGCAGCTATCCCCAGTGTGCCTAGGACTGGTAGTAATTTGGGTAGAAACATTTTTGCAATAGTTTTCAATGCAGGTCCTGAAATCCTCCACAAATTGCTTGCGATCTGGACATTGCAATAACTTGCGCTGCTTATAAAATTTAAAATAAAGGTTTTTGCAGTCGTATTTTATTGATTTGCCACTGTGTTAACATTAGTTATGTCGGCAAAATGCCAGGACTCAGGTTCTGAAATCTATCTTCCGCTGTCATTTAATAATAGCTTGTGTTAGTTTTTTTAACTTGTCCCAGTGATAAATTCACTTCCTGCACAACGTATTTCATTCTGTATTTATTTTCCTTCTGCTGGATAATATTTGTAATGCAGTAATTCCTTGTTAGAGGATCAATACATTCCGCCAGCTTGTTTGATAAAATTGTAAAGCATTTCAAGTGCAGAACACCTGCTAGTCATTCTTGATCAGAAAATCAGTACATTCCCACTGCTTGCTTGTTTGATAAAGTTATACCACCCACATTCCAACTTGGACGGTCATCCTGCCCTTGGTAGAATCTATCATTAAGAATCTGTCGGATACAATTAGTGCATAAGCGTAATACACATTATCTGGAGTAGCTAGAGCCTGTCCAAGTGACCATGTGACTTCAGTGTCAGAATTTGACCGGATAACTTGTTCGCTATGCTTACTGATATCAAAGTGAAATATTGGATAAAGCATTCTAAATTCTTTGATTCAAATTTGAGATCTACTGTCAGCATCCTGATATTTTTGCATCACTTCCATCAGATACATGTAAGCTCGAGATGCATCTCTGTCAGCTAGCACTGCAGCATCAGCAGCAAGTTATATTCGATCGCTTGTTCTGGATACTGCTTAGAATTTATTTTAACAAATATTCATCTGGCATCAGGACTATCAAATACAAAATTGTTTTGAAGCTGACTTCCATGTCTATTCTGTCGTTCAAACACAATAAATACATGCCTTGGTAACTACTCGCTTGGTGGTGTTATTCTCCACGTGTTATTGATCGAATTTGGTATTGCAGTTTGATAAACTTTGTTTTGCATAAAATGTATTTTTTTGTAAGTGCTGTAAGCATCGTCTCAAGCTCTATTGATTTATCAATCAATGGAACTACAGGTGGCATCCACAACACCAATCGTGAAATTACAAATTGTACATCATCACCACCAGCTCGCATCAATTGTTTTGATCAGCTTGGTCAAGTATAAGTGTATGTTTTATTCTACAAAATACCTTATTGTAGTCTCTGTAAAATCTGAATATTGTGCTAAGCAGAAGCATCATTGTGATCTGATGTGAATTATTTGTAAACGCTCGTCATTTAACATAAGCTTTGTTGTGAGATCGAGCCCTTTTTATTATTCCATTTACAATTACTAACATTGCAGTTCCATTAGCACCAGCAGCTGGTGGAGTAACTCTAAAAATATTGCACATGGTAGTCATTGATGCGCTTACAGGAGCCTCATTTGCATTGGCAGCTGGTGTTTCAATTCCAATGTCTCCAGCATTATCAATAAGAAAAGCTCTAACAAAAACTAAATTATCATCAGCATTAGCTGTATCTGGAATATTACTGTAATAAATCAATTCATTTGAAATAGCATTTCCATCTCCGGTATCTTTTAACCACAGCATATTTGTTGCAACAGATCTCGAGTAGTTATCGCTGAAGGAAACCACATTAAGAATAGTACTTGCAATTGGCAGGTGCATTGAAATATCTTCTACTGTTTGATTAGCTAGTTGATATCGGGTGCTTCTAAACAAACTCCAACTGATATTAAAAAGAGTCACTTGTGTACCAGCAGGTACTACTGCACCAGCTGCTGTAGTTTTACTACCTCGTACTTCAAGCATGGCTTTATGTGGTAGTAAAAACACATCGTCACACACTTGTATTAAAAGTTTGTATCCCTGTTTGATTAGGATTGTTTTAATTTTCATCGAGATATTCAGCATACTCAGATTCTGTTGTTGAGTCATCTGTTGGTATTTCCTGGGTCAGGTCAAGGTAATTTTTGACAAGACATTCTTTATCTATTATTGTTAGACAAAAGTTAGAACACCGCAATATCTGGTCAAGTGGGTCTTGTTATAGTTGCTAATTTTCTAATAATTTCTTCGCCTGGTGGAGATAGCAGTTTTTTTTGTCGTATTTATCAGCGTCTTAGTAGTTTCTGATGTTGGTGATATTTCAGAAATTGCTTTTTTTATATCCCTGTCACTTACGATAGGTGCAGTCGGTGGTCAACCCTTGATTTTATCAGCAGTCTTCTGTCCAACAGTTGAACCTGCTGCAGAAGATGCTCCTGTGGCGAAAGCTTTTGATGCGTCTAACACGATAGGCACTATATTTTTTGCAATTCCAGGTACATTTTTAATTATTTTAGAGAATGTTTCCAAAGAAACCTCCTGCAATACATGTGTGGTAAATTTTTTGTTGTCTTATTTTGTTATACAAAACTCCTGATAAAATTGATTAGTTAACTGACCTCAGGTGCAGATAATGTTATAATCTCATTATTGAGATTTAGCTCTGGCTGGATTGATCAGTCAGCATCGTGATAGAAAATATTTGATTTTCAACACTAACAGTATAGTAGATTATTTGTCTTGGATTTACTTGCATTGATGAACCTGGTGGTACGTCAGGAGAAAAGAATAAATAGTTTGACCTTTACTACAATGTGCTGTGTACAACCCGCTGGCAATAGAGCAATTTATTATAATTGAATTTATTTCTGTTGTGTCCACGAGTGACTCGCCATTGTACGAAATTGAAACACTTTGTGATTCAGAACTGTATTGTTTTCGAGCAAATCCTAATAATGGCCCAATGCTGTTTGTGGTACTGAAATCAACAATAAAACCATTTTTCAAAGTGATTCTGGCACGTAGTGTATTATAGTTTGGAATGAGCTCAAAATTATCTGATGCAGATTCAGCCTTAGTTGTAATAAATAACTTTATTGCTTTATTTAGATCTGTAATGTTATAAGCGTCTTGTGGTATCTTAGCAGAAACCCAAGCCTGGCCAGCTGGCTGGATCGATTGAAATGTGAAATCATCATTTATGTTAGTTCTGTTATTTGCCATAGCATGCCAAGCAGTAGCTGAAACTAAACCTATTTTGTATTGTTTATTGCCGTCAAGTTCAATTGGTGGATTATAAATAACAGAAAAGTTTGCACTGTCTGCCATAGTCTGTGATGAATCAAGCAGTAATGTTGATAACATTCTTCTTTTATTTGATAGATAAAACTGAACTACATCAATTTATGCTGGTACCTGCATAATTTTACCAAATTTGCATTGTCTGTTATTTGCAAATTATTTCACCATGATAAGATCGTTATGTAAAATGTAATATTCATTGGATGTTAGATAACCATTTGATCTCAGATTGTCTAAAATTTCAACAATTTCGTTGTCAGTTTCTGTGCTCGCATTTCTGGCTTCCTTTGATGCTATTAATAAATCAGTTGATCAACTATTTCAGCGGTTGAGTTAAAGATCTTCAGACCATAACCTTTTTTAATTTTTTGGTCATCAGTTCTTTTAGCTAAGTTTTCTAATAATGCTGTTCTGTAATTAAATCCACTTGTTTGTTTTCTTATGTTATCAAGTACAATACTGTAAAGATCAGCAATAATAAATTCTCTGTGTATATTAAAATATTTTTTTGCTTCATTGTAATTGGACTCTCTGGTCTTACCAAAAGCCACTCTATTTTTTTGTTATAATTTCTAGTTGTTTGATGTAATTATATATTTCATCATTACCCATTTGTTTTATATCATCAACCCTTAATTTATGCTCGCCAAAAATTTCTGCTCAAAATCTCTTAACTCAACAGCCACATATTCTTCACCATCTCTAGCCTGCTCTTCAATTTTTTGCAATACTGCAGCTTGTCGTACAGCTGGATCTCCAATTCACTCAATAATTTGTTCTGCAACTTTTTTTGCTCCTCTTCAAGAATACCTCGTAATCCTATCTCTGATAACTTTTTAATATCTTCTGGTGATATCGCAGAAATATCTGGCTGTTTGCCAAGTACTGCTTCGGTCACTGGTCTAAATTGTCTAGCAGTTTCTTCTGCAGTTTGATGTAGACCTTGACATTCCTGCTCAACCTTTCACATGAATGCTGCTCTGGTTGCAACAGATTTCTTTTAGAACCTCTATTTGTTTTGCATCCATGTTTGTTTTATTTATTTTTGTTACACTAATTTTAGATTTTTACCAATAGATTAATTTTCACAGTCTAAAACCCTGTCTATTCCACATCTGAACATATGATTTCAATCTCTTGCTAGCGTATCAAATAAATAGAAACTGTGTCTGCCATCACCAGTAGCGTTATGATAAAGTTAGGCAAATTTGTCATTTAATACACCCCTGCACTGTTCTCAGGCTATATTTTGTATGTCAGTATTGTCTAGTCCAGCAAATATTACAAAACAGCCTGTATTTCACCTGATAAATCTGTCAATGTTTTAAAATCCCTGAGCTAGGTAGATTGCATTACATTTTATGTTGTGCGATAGGGAGAAAAAGGTTTTATCTTATTCATCTCTGCATTGCTGAGTGGAATGTCATCAAAGAAAATTATTTTATGTTCGTCAGAATATAGCTAAGCAATGGGAATTAAATCTTTGGGTTGCTTTATGATAAATATATCATTGCCTACACCAAGTTAATTTTTCAGCTTTTTGTTGTATTCACTCAGCAGCTCAAATTTATCTTGCTGTGGATTTATAGTGTAAATATAAATTCTATCATAGTTGAAGAGGTCATTGAGTAACAGATTGATCAGGAGGTTAGTTTTGCCTGATCCAGTTCATTCTACTATCAGATAATGGCATTCTGGTAGATCATGGTTATGCTGATGTTTGATTAATTGCTTCATATCAGAGTTGATTATGCTCATTCTCTACCAAGTATTCACAAAATTTTATCTTGCAGTAATAATAAGAATGAATTATTGCACAAAATTTGGTACGTTAATTAACAGCTTCGACAAAAAAAAAACTATGACCACCATGGCTGGTGTAGATTTAACAAATTATATTTTAAAAAATCTGATGATACAATGAAAGGTAACTTAAGTATGTTAGGTCAGTGAGTGTTAGACCTTGAGACAACATATCCACCAGTTAACACAGATAACTCACAAGCAGTAAGCTTTGCACAACTTAGTGTGGTCAGTAATGGTAAGTTGTCATCGTCAGGTGGAAAGATGACCGGAAATATCAACATGAGTAAAACAAAGATTGTAAATCTTGAAACTGAATACCCCACCATTAACATAGCTCACAAGCGGTAAGTTACGCACAAATTTTAGCTCGATAGATAAAAATGAGTTGTCATTATCTGGTGGGATGATGGCTGGAAATATAGATATGGGTGGGAAATTAATATTTAATACTCAGCATGATAAAATAACTTTGAGCAATAATGATTCTGTAACAAATGTCAAGTTTGTCAAGGACAGCTTTGTAATAAAATCCAGCGATACTATGATGGGAAATCTGGACATGGAATCGAATAAGATATCAACTACATCAATTCCTTAATTGGTATCAGATTTAACAAATAAAATTACGTTGACGATAACATAGCAACAAATATTGCATCACAAGTAGCAAAATCTGGTGATGCGATGACTGGTATGTTAAACATGGGCTAGAATAAAATAACGACCTGTAATCCAGTCATGCCATTTGATCTTGCAAATAAATTTTATGTTGACGCTGAAGTAAATGCAGCATCAGCAAATGCAATTACTTCTGCAGATGCCAATTATCTTAAAAAATCTGGAGGCACAATTACAGGTGCGATCAATATGGCTGCTAATAAGATAACTTCCACATATGTGCCTGTATCTACAGCCAATCTTGCCAATAAACAGGATGTGGATAGAGTTACCAAATCACAAGTGATTGGTGTTAGTGCAAAATGAGCTAAAAATAGTGTCGGTCACATTCCACATCTTGCCGATGCTATAATCATTGGGGTTTTGTTGTAACAGCATCAAGTTATTATTCAGATAATAAGCCAGATTATGCATTTGTGTTTAACAGCCCTTTATATGGCGGGTTAGAGTGGGTCACAGATGAAGAAACAAGTGACTTCTGGATTAAAATAGTGTCCAGTGGCCATAGCAATATGGAAATTTCAACTACAGGGTACATTTAAATTTGGAGTAATTTATAACTGGAGATTAGAAGGATTGAATGATAAAACATGGACTACACCGTATATAGCATTGAATTTTCATATTCATAGTACTTCTCAGCAATTTATACTTGATCCTTCAGCAACCACAAACAAATACTCATATTTCCGGATTTATATTATCAGAGCTAGAGGTACTTACCCAGGTTTTTCGATGTTTCAGATATATACACTTGATGATTGAATGTGATTGTAAACTATAACATCTATTGATCCTCTGTTGATCAGAGTTGCTGAAGAGTTTTATAATTTTATACTAAACCCTAAAATGGAGATTGAAATAGCTAATGTTGATTCGCTAGACCTAGAGAGTGTTGAGGAAGCAAGAGTGATAAATATAATTGCTCGAATGAAAAAATTAACTTTAGAGTCACCCATTTTAAATGAGAACAGCGATAACTTTGCTAGAATTTCAGGAATGAGAGGCCTTCAACTGAGATATGCTATCAGAGAATTTGATATCATTAGCAAATACTGTCCTGTGACTGCGAGGAAAGACAATTAAAAGTTGAAAAATATTTAATAAATACACTGCTTGAGCTAAATAAAGAAAATGTTCTGACAATCGACAAATGTAAGTTTATAAAAACGAAATTTCATGGTGGTGAGAAACCAGAACATATACTACAAAAGAAGATTCATGATGAACTTGACAAACTAGCTGAAACAAGGAAACACAAGTTCCTTAAAAATCGTAAGCTCAAGGACACATTTGCTAAACAGCTAGTATTTTGTGTACTCAGTATGGACTGTTATGATAAATGATGCTGTTAGAAATAGTAGATAATAGTGCTGACACTGACTTTCTAACAACAGCATATCTAGTTTTGATAGATTCTGTCACCGGCGATAAAGAAAAGTATGACGTATATCACATTAATGCTGCACTAAACACAGTATCAGAAATTGAGTCTAGAATTGAGTTATATGATGATGTTTAATGAGATGTATCTTATCAGGAGCTTGACGATATTATAACTGAAACCCATTATTGATAAAGATTATGAAATACATAATAGTTCTAAAAAAATTGCATCGAAAAACTAAGCAAAAGAAGCTGGAAAGTTACTGACAGAAGCAGAATACAGAAATATCAAAGAGCTGATTGCTGGATACCTAAACCTACCCGCCAGTGACATAAGTATAGAGCAAGCTGATATTTGCGGTCTTTTAAGTTTTGCAACAGATTATGCAATTCTCAGGCAGCATCGAGTACTTAAAAATTTTGAACTGAGTCAGTTATGTTATGTTGTTAGTTATATCAATGAAACAGAAGATATTTATCATGATAGAGTCAGCGATATTACTGAAATACCAACACATTTTAACCCTCCATTTTCATCCTCAATTTTAACAGATATCAGATACGATGATATCTCATCTGAAGTGTATGATGAGTATAGAGAGTTTCTTGCTGATCCTTTCAATAAAAAATTCAGTGCTCTGATCAATAAGGTTTCAGCAAAAAATGCCTTCACTATGGCAGTTGAAATAATTACAGAAACAGTTTCTTAATGACGAAAAAGTTTATAATGTTAGATCTGATACAGGAACTGTGAGTCAAGGACGATTTACTCATAGAGTTGCGAAATACGAAAAATGATAGTAAATTTGAAATGAAATTGCTAGCAATTTCATTTAAAAAATAAGGATAGTAAAAATTGTGTGTAAAAATAAGGATAGTAAAAATTTTGTTTGATATATAAATCCAAGCCACCATACTGTAAAAAAAAAATAGCAAAAGGAAGTACCTGACGACCAGCTTGAATGACGTTTGATATCTCTTAAATCTTGGGTAATTGTTATATTTTTATTTTTTCATTATTTCTTTTCAGTTGCAATTGTTGGATTGCGGAGCATGAAAGAGTTTGTAATCAAGCACATCCCCTAAGTTTTTTATTTACAATTTTACAGTTAACCTGTTTAAGTATATCTTGTCTTTTTCAATGCATCACAGGGGCTTCCCCATTATAACAGCATCTGTTGCAGAGCGCTGACAATATGTCTATCGCGTTTTTCTGGAGTCGAACTCACAAAGTCATTTCCACTTGTTGATCCAATGTTTGCCTGTACACCTTAACCACATGGCTACCAAGCTCTTACAGATATACAGGTACAATTTAAATATATAACTATGTGAAACAGACACTAATCTGTTTAGAGCGTCTGTTGTGAAATGTACAATTATTATTTTGTAAAATCCCAGCGGGTTATTAATAGCGCATTCATTTTATTAGTCAGATGTGTGACCTGCAAATCCCAGCGAGTTATTAATAGCGGATTGGAATTTTGTGTGAATGTTAGATATAGTAATTTTGTGTTAAATATAAATATAAATCGCTAGCGATTTCAGGTAAAAATCGCAGTAGTTAGCTTAACTGGGGCTATCTAAGCCAACCCTATTTTGTAGGACGACGATGATTTAATGGTAGGTGCTTGACAGGTAGTCAGTAATGAAATCTACACTGTTGCCTCAACTAAGTTGTTTTCGTTTTTGTTTATACTAACATGGGGGGCCTGGGAGAGGGTAATCATGCTTTCGTCCTAATACAAAATAGGGTTTTGGCTAAGAAACCTCATTTAAGCTAACTACTTATACATCATTATCAGACTGAGTATATACATCATTTTTAGACTGAGTGTACATCATTTTTAGACTGAGTGTACATCATTTTCAGATTGAATATACATTATTATCAGATCACAATATCAGTTTGTATCTGAAACCATCTTTAAAGGACACTTGGCAAATGACCACATTATTTTGTCCTTTTTGACAGGTGACCTTTATTTTAAAGTTAATTATGTCAGTGACATTAAGAAAAGAGCTCCTAATTACCAATCGTCCTTTATATGGAGTTTTCTGCAGAGACAGGTTTGTATATATTATAATTATTGGAAATTGAAGATCATACACTTTCAAATATTTAGAAATGATTACATTCTGATTACATCCCTTGTTTCACAGCCTCTGTGCAGTAGCAGAAAACAATTGTTTCAATAGAAAATGAATACAAAAGTTAATTGCTTAAATATTTTCTGTCATAATGTTTTATGATTTTTTTCAAAATCAGTTCTATGTTAAGAAAAATATTTGAAACATTTGAGATCAAATCTTTTTAGAGGATTGATGGTATTTGTTTGTGATCATAAAAAAAAGAAACATAAGTATCAGTGTCTCACAATTTATGTGTATTCCTTTGATCAATTTTAATGTACCATATCACCCTTATCCAGTTAATTAGTCATTTCAGTACTTTGATTTTAAACATCAGCCAGAGCTGGACATAAGATGGTGTGCATCAATAACAAGTTATACACATGTGGTGGCTACAGCACAACAGATTCCAGAGTCCCACAGTGCCTAAATTCCATGGAAATGTTTGATCCAATTGCAGAAAAAGGGAGCATGCTTTCCAATATGTGTCATGAGCTTGCTCACTTTGAAATGATAGGTAAAAATGTAAAACCATGTACAATCTTAATTAGAGGAAGTGAATCTTCATAAATTATTATTCCACACATGAATGAAGTAGAATTTTTGTAACCAGTCATTAAGGCATTGGGTCATAACTTCCTTTGAACATAAAAGTACCAGCTTGTATAGTTGACTGAGTGAATAAAAATAGAACCAATCTAAAGTATTTTTTACAAGGAAAACAGAAAAAGATAAAAGATCAAAATCTCGCTATGTAAATAAATTTTTTAGTTGCTGAACATAATAGAAACATAATGAAAGGTAATATGGTGCATTACCTGAGAGATAACATCATCTTTAAAGCACTTGTTGCTACTTTATAAATCTTTGTATTCAATTATAATTCTTTATTAAATTTCATAGATATGAATTGATTTAGAATTTATATGTAGAAGGTGCCACTGTCTGATTTCAGTACTGGACAACAAAATCCTGGTGCTTGGTGGTGTGGATTCAACAGGGGAACTCACTCGGTACATCCATGAATATGACCTTTCATTGGATCAGTGGTGTATGTTTGGTGAACTTCCTAGACCTCTCAGGAGTAAATAATTTTTAAACCACTTTTTTTATACATATTCTGGTAAACACTGATATAATATTTAAATTAAAATAAGAAATCTGATTTTAATTCATGACAGTAAAATTTTTGGAAGTTTTAGAACAATTAGTATATTGAATACCTTGTTTTGTTGTTTGTTCAGAGAAGACTTTAAACTGAGAAAACCTAGATTTGTATTAATAAGTTTGCAAATACTAAGGAAATATTGGGAAAACCTAGATTTTTGTTGATGAGTTTGCAAATACAGTGTGACCCTGCTATAACACAATTGTTGGGGTCCAAAAATGGAGACCGCTTTATGTGAGGAACCATGTTATAACCAAACCAAGTCAATTTAGCCAAAGGAATGATGCATTACCTCCTCCCTGAAAAACAAATTAGGGGGATACAGTACTATGGACACAATGACATCACAATGACACAATTAGCTTGTTCCAGATTCAACAAGAACTACTTAAAATAGTTATTGTAACATATTTAAATTTCTTTGTATGTATTTGAAATCTACAACTTAAGCATAAATAGTGTACATATACAGTCAAATATGTTTGTATCCATACTAGTAATTCCATCAAAAATGTGCATAAAGAAGCATCATTTCTATAATAAAAAAAAAAAATTTGCTTGGTCTGTTTGAATCCTGAAATTTTATTTCTTTATATACTTTCATACAAACTTATGCAATGGGTGTTTTTTTTCCTCAACGTTTATATTTGCTGGACATGTCCAAAGGGTCTGATTTCTGGCTGACATTAAAATGCATGGAGAGTTTCAGTAATGAAACCTGTATTTAGGCTTGCAAAGCACATGAGCTTGGCTGATAATTCAGATGGAAGATCAAAGGTATTGACCTCATAATGCTGTTGTGTAATTCAGCTGATGTGTGTGCACTGTACATGTAAACTGCCTGAACCTAGTTTGGGAGTAAGCCATTTGACTGAGTTCAGAGCAAGTTCCTTAAAAAATGTTGAGCCTTTCTCTAAAGAACAGTGGAAAAAATAAACAAAATAAACCCTGGAGTGTCATACCTGTCATCTTTTCAAAAGCCAAGTAGAGAGATTGAAAAAACTGATAGGGAGATTGGGAACTAAAGTTAGGATTTTTTTTTTTGCAGCATATTTTGAAGCCTCATTTTTACTAAATGTTGACATATCCTCTGTGTCCAATATGCGTGAAATTCTCAAAGGGCCTACTGTTTCTCCCTGTGACACACCTTGTTTTCCCCCAGAACATGCCCTCTTTTCATATTCTGGTCAGCTGTGGCAAAACTGCACAATAGCTAAAGGTTAGTAAGACAATCAAGTAAACAATCAAGAAGGCCAGTTTTACTATTTAATAGTTAATTCTTATCATTGCAATTACACTGTGAAAAGGACTGCCCTTGGACATAATTTAAAAAAAACATGTTCTACAGTGTCTCTAAGCACCATCAATTGATTAGCAAATAAATGATGCCCTAAATCTTGTTAAAATCAGTGGCGTCTAACTATGCAGTCTCAAGCTACCATACGTGTGGCAACTATTTTTCCCATGTTTTATATCCCATCTTATTTCCTTATTCTGAACTTGAAAAGCATTTAACATTGTTTACAAAATAACATTTTTTCTGAATCAGTTTTTTGAGGCACATCTGCTGTGTAGTATGTTTTATCATTTCTTCATTTAAATTTAATGATGGTAATTAACATTTGTATATATGGTACAGTAATGCCAGGTGTTTACTCGTGTAAGTTTCTTTGGTAGGAATGGTGATGCTACAGCATTCACAGTGATCATTCTTGGTATTGAAACTAATTGCTGATAATTTTATTGTTGTGGTTTATTTTTTGTGTGATGCATTTTCTGATTTTAGTATTGTTGTAGGGTTAAAAAAAAATATAAATTGATGTGAATTCAAACTGAACATTCTATTTACTGAAGAAAAAAAATTCATTGTAGTGTGATAATATTTATCACATTAGTATTCATGGGTGATAAAATAGAACATGTCTTCTCTGGATTTCATAACATATATCTATTTATGTAGGATTTTTTTAGAAATGAAAATTCAGATATTCTCAGCAAAAATCAGGAGTTTTTTTTTTTTCTCCCAGTGTGAGAGTTGACAGGTATGCAGTGTTCATTGAAAAACAAGTTTTATAAGCAAAAGCAGGGAGTAGAATGTTTTATTATATTAGCCAATCCCTTTAATCCTAAATGGTTTTGTTTCAATCAGTGTTAACACTGACAGGACAGTTTACTGTGTATATGTGAATGATTTGAAGTTAGAAAATAAAAAGGGTTAAGATGAAGGGGGGGGGGGTTCACGTGTATGTGACATTGACCAATACTGCTGAAAATCCAGTCCATAAACCTTCGTTCAGTGGGTGTGTGTGATGGTTGATTGAGTAGACATCTATAATCTATTGAATTCCCTTAAAATGGTAGGTAAATTTATTGATATAAATTTGGGTAAGAAGCTTTTTTAGAACACCACATTGTTTGCTTGACTTGTCAATGCTAATCTTGTTTAAGCTGGAACTTAGTCCTGCCTGGGGCTTCAAACTTAGTCCTGCCTGGGGCTTCAAATTTAGTCCTGCCTGGGGCGTCAAACTTAGTCCTGCCTGGGGCATCAAACTTAGTCCTGCCTGGGGCTTCAAACTTGAAAAGTAAAAGCTTTATGTTCTGTATCCTGTTATCTGTTGTCAGTACCCACTAATTAACACTTTGACCCCTACTTGTTTGAACTAATACAAGAATTGTTAAGGAACAATGGAGTAATTTTTATAGGAAATGCAGAGTAATATTCACTGGTCAGCTGACTGCATGATAATTGATAAAACCACAAAGCCATATGCACATATTGGTGGCTTTCAGTTTCTTTTGTTCTTTTTAAATAAATCATTGCCCACTTAAATTTGAACAACCTTTAGTTGTGAGATTAACTTTGATTAACAATTACTGAAATTAATTGATTTATAACTTTGGATGAGAATTGTTTCTTTCATTTGAGTAAAAATTGTACATAGAATGCAAATGAAGATACATGGAGAAGACTGGTATTACTGTCCATAGTTAAGTAATGATAAGATTATGACCACTAATCAACTTTTTAGTCTGCTGACTTTCTTTCAAAACTAAACTAAGTTTATCTTGACACAAACTTCGCACTTCAGGAAATTTGTGAAATTCCTGTAAAATCTCATGAGTCAAGCTGCAATTGTATTATATCCAAAATTCATACACCATCTCTTCCTAAAAATGATAACTTTTTACACATTAGTTTTCATACTCTGAAAAATTATTTTTTCGTGAATGAACAAATGTATAAATTTTCAGGAGCCAAGCCACAGTCATGTTATATTCGAATTCTTATGTGATCTCTTCCACAAAATGACAGTAAACTTTTCATACATTATTTATCATACTTTGATAAAATATTTTTTGTGTATGGAAAAATATGTAAAATTTTGGGAGCCATTCCACAATCATGTAATATCCAAATTCATGTTATAATGGAGTGTGCTATAGCAGGATCACTCTATACTGAGGAAAAATGAGTAAAACCTTGATTTGTATTGATGAGTTTGCAAATACTGAAGAAAAATTTGGAAAACCTAGATTTGTATAAATTAATCTTTTATGAGATCAGAATTTAATACTATTATTGCTGCAAGCATTGATTTGAGCATCCACCTTGGATGCGGGAGGTCGTAGGTTCAGACCTCAGCCAAGTCATACCAAATTTAAAAAAAAATGGTACTAGCAGCTGCGTCGCTTCGCACATAGCATCAAGATGTTAGTGTTAGTACTGGTGAGCCTGGTGTCAGGATAATGTGACTGGGTGGGACATGATGCTACATGTCTGTGTCATGATGCCCCAGTGCTAGACATTGCCATACTGCAGACATCGTAGCGATATGACTGAAAAATTGTTAAAGCCATGTTAAAAATCGAAATCACATACAAGCATTGATTTGATACTATTATAGTTGCAAGCATTGACTTTAGACTGATTTTGAGATGGATGGAAAAATTGGGTTTAGCCAGCCACCAAGTCTTTTGTTAAATATGGGTTTTCAAAAAGTCCAACTCAGATACAGTTGTAATGTGTTAGCCAGATTGCTGTCAGGCTCATCACATTGTCTTAAAAGAACAAATTTAACTTTTATTTGATGATAGTCAAAATTTAAATGTTGGTATTGTAAAATATTGCTGATGTAAATTATGAAATGTTATCCTTTCAGACCTGTCTTGCTGTACAGTAAAATTGAAGCTTACAGACAGTGGTTTTGAGAAAGAAGAGGATGATAGCATCTTTGCAGAATACTCTCGTCAGTAAGTTGAGTGCCTACACCTATTATTTTTTTAGAAATCTCCATTTTTGAGAATCTGACATCTTCTCAATTTCACAATTTCATTCTTTGAATTCCTGTGGTTCAGATATTCAATGGATCCCAGACATTAACAGAGTTTAAAATAATGATAATTATCTATTTATTGTCGAGTTTCATTAAGTTTTGACTTATTTAAAAAATTTTTTTTTATAAAAGTCATTAAATAAAAATTAAAAATATCCTTCCAATATTGCATTTGTAAAATAATGTAGATTCATTAGTTGATAAATTGTGTGTGTGTGTGTGTGTGTGTGTGTGTGTGTGTGTGTGTGTGTGTGTGTGTGTGTGTGTGTGTGTGTGTGTGTGTGTGTGTGTGTGTGTGTGTGTGTGTGTGTGTGTGAAATGAACTAAGTTTTTATAGTTCATTTGATTTATTAGATATTTGAAATTCAAGTGCAAAGGGTTTACCAGTTACAGATTGTTCTTTATGTCCACCCCACTCCCATCCCCAACTGCACTTGAATAGAAAGTTGATACGTAAAATAATATCACCCTTGTGTAAATATGGGGGGGGGGGTAATGTGATGAGCCTCCAGATGGTTTGAGGCTCCTTAGGGTCCAGGCTATTTTGACTGTTGTTACTAGTTTAAATGTAGGTAGCTTTCTAATTGAGTAATTATCATTTGTAATACATAGAATCATAACTATTGCAATAAAAAGTGCCATTGGAAATTTGTTTGCATTCGGAATAAATCAAAATCAGAAGAGATGCTCAAGTCCTTTAAACTACAAAAAGGATTTCTCATTAAAAAGTATACAGTCCAACTGCAAATTGCACAGACCCAGATCTGCTATTATATTTTGCAGTGACAGATATGAGTCACTGTAGTTTGTTTGGAGCAAATGATAGAACAGCATAGACCCTGATCTGCTCGTGTATTATGTAAAGACAGATATGAGTCACTATAGTTTGTTTTAGAGTAAATGATAGAACAGCATAGACCCAAATCTGCTCGTGTATTATGCAATGGCAGATAAGGGTTTGTGTTGTTTGCAGTTGTGCTCAACTTTTATGCATGAACACTTGGTAGAGCTTTGCTGCATCTCAACCATTCTTTCTTCCAATGTCCTAGACATCAGTTTCAAGTTGGTTTCATAGTAATTACCTCATTGGAGTGTATTTCATAGTAATTACCTCATTGGAGTGGGTTTCATGGTAATTACCTCATTGGAGTGGGTTTCATAGCAATTACCTCATTGCAAAGAGCTAAAGGAGCTAGGAATGTACATTAATTATTAACGTTGTATATTTTTCATTAAGTTTTTATATTACACTACATCCTGATTGCAAAATTAGGCCACTGTGACCCATATTTGACACTTCACTGGCTTGGCTTTTAATTATAAGTTTATTTCTCAAGCTGTGTTAATGCTCTGATCATCCAGCTAGATGGTTCTTTGCCTCTCTTAGTATGACACCCTTACATTTTAAATTTTACTATCTTAGGCTAAGGTTTTGCATTTATTTGATGAACACATAGGTTTTTATATGCCATGAGGCCGAACATATTCAAATGTCCTTCAATCTGTTCCTTATTTCACCATCTACTGTTACTAAATTTTGTAAGTAACTTGTATTTGGGGCAAAGTCTGTTGAGTTTGGGATCAAAATGTAAAAGGTGAAAATCACAGGGGCTCAAAGAAAGAAAACTGCTTCCACATGTAACATAACTTTCATACTATCTACCGTGATAAAACTTTGTAATTGACATTCATTTGACATTTCAGTAAAAGAAAACACACCACCTGATGATTTTTGGGTCAGAAGGTCGAAGATCAGGGTCACATTAACTCTAAATGGTTTATCATTAATTTTGAGTAAACTTGTAATACATGTACATGGAAGACATCTCATTTTAGGGCCAAAGGTTAGAGATCAGGGTTGCATATACTGAATGAATTTCCACAAACTATTCAAGTTCTGTTCCACATGCTATAGCTATACTTTGTTGAATGCTTACACATGAAGCAAGAAAGACACCTACTGATTTGGAGGTCAAAAGTCAAGGTTAGAGGAACTCTAAGAAGGAAATCAGTTTCCACAAAGGAACTCCAGTCCTATGCCACAAACCTTGACCAAACATTGTGGCTGACTTGCATCTGAGACAAGACACCTGTTATTTTAGGGTTAAAGACTAAGCCATAGATACTAATAGAAGTAAAATGGTTTCAGCAAAATAACTTGACATGGTACATGTAGCATATAATGTATTTGTTTATGGTACTCTTTGTTTGCACAGTGTATACATACTTTTTTTTATCAGAAATCATGAAACTTGGTACTAGGGAGATGCATTTTGATAGGCACTACACCTCATTACAAAAGGTCATTTTAAAACATGTTGCATGCTTTACTGACTTTGAGAGCTGAAATATTTTTACCATGGTATACCATAGTGTTTTATCCCTGTCCAAGTCATACCAAAGACTTATAAAAATGGTACTAACAGCTGCCTCGCTTGGCGCTCAGCATTAAGAGGTTAGTGTTAGGACTGGTTGGCCTGGTGTCAGGATAATATGACTGGGTGGGACATCATGCTACATGTTTGTAGCATGATGCCCCAGTGCTAAACAGCACTATAAACTGTCACACTGCAGACATCATAGCGATATGACTGAAATTTTTTTAAAGGTATGTTAGAAATCCAAATCACACACACACCATAGTGTTTCTGAATGTACCACGATGCATACTCTGGCATACTTGTTCTGGTGGAGAGGACTGACACTTTTTTGCTTAATTCCCATCTGTCAGTAGCTGAAAAAAATATCTTGCTCTGATTTATCGCAAACGAACACCATATTATATCCATGTTATTATTTGGGAAAAATACCGAGATAAAATAAAAATATTTCAGCTCAAAAGAAAATCATGCCCCCCCATATGAAATAGCCAGTTCCCAGTTCCTTATAGTAAATTTGTTTTGTAAATGTTAAATTTTGTATGAGTAACAGTCTGAAGGGTGTAACAAAAATGTGTTGATTATGTTTACACTAAAGCTGATACTGTGAAAGACATTGTGTGTGCTGACATGAGAGAGCCAGTTGATAAAAATAAGTTTGATAATGAACTACAATTTTCTGGCTACACTATTGATATAATAGTCCAGGAAACTTTAAGCATGATGCCATCATCTGGCAACATATTTATTTGATAGGGCCAGCAAACATAGAACATACTTAACAAATGAGAGGATACTTAGTGAACTTGAGAAATCATGTAAAGTTCAGAGAGAAAACAAGTGAGCTCCTGAAAACTGTACAATGATTTGCAATCTTGCAAAGGAATACATATTCTTAATTCCTTCACATTTGCAATTAAATAATTAAAACATAACAAGGTTTTGTTCATTTTTATTATATTTTTAATCAGAAATTTATCCAAAAGTTTGATTTGTCCCAAGTATATTTGGCAACATTCCATTAGGCTGCCTCACTCATACGTGACACATGTGTTATGTATATTTAATCTGCATTGTTTGTTAGATTTTTTATTCACTCTATGCTATTGTGAATTGTATTTTGGACTTTGCCTTGTCCAAAATCAAGTTCATTTTTTACCTGACCTGAATTGTTGATTTTGGTTTCATCAACATGTTTATCTCAATCTGAATCTAGAACTTTGGAAATTCCCCATAAAATGGCAGGTCTACCTGTTGTTTACTATACATTATATTATAATTTTAGAAAGAGACCTTCTAATTATAACTAAAATTTTATCTTGTAAACATTTAGAACCTTCCAGAATGAAATTTTCTATTAAGTAATACATTTTTAGAAGAGGACCCAAGTGGCTGAGTGGTCTAAAGCGCTCACCATTACGGATCACTGCCATCTCACCTCTGTCTGCATGAGTTCAGGTCTCAGGCTTGGCTAACATGGGTACGTGAGAAAGCCTGCCAGTAGCTTCTCGTGGGTCGGTGGTTCTTCCCGGGGTTTTCCAGGGTTCTTCCTCCACTATTTATACTCGCCACCATGTATAGCCTATCTTGTGCTGAAAAATGGCGTTAAATCCAACAACAACAACATTTTTAGAAAATTTTAATTGTGATCTGAGCTCAAGTAGAGGACAATATAATCTTGTTTTTCCAGAAAAATTATTCATTCGTGCTGTAAGATCTGAGCAGAATCAGTTGTATTATTGTTGTGTTCAGTATTTTATTTGGGCTGGAATTTATTGACTCAAAGTATTTAATTTAGGTTATTCTTCTCTGGAAGTACAAAGTGTTCAAATATAACATTCCGGAAATAGAAACTTGGATTTATAGTGAAATTTCTACTAAGGATATATTCACTACAACACAAGCCACCAAAGGCACATTAACACTTTCAGTGTTGGATTTATTTTAGAATACCACCAACATTTGTTCAGAACTTTGATCATTAGGACATGTGTTTGAAATTCTGTGATTATTTGTGATTTATTTTGCAATACTATACATTCTTTTACATTTTTCACCATGTATTTTAGGGAAATAAATTATTTGTCGAATTTTACAAAACTTGTTGGTTCTCGCTCTTTCCTATTATTTTAAGACTAAGAGTTGTAATATGTGCCAAAACTGTGATTAAAGGATCATAAATATAATTACCAGTATATTTGTAATATTCACCATTAATTTGTGATATACACAACCATTTTGTAAAAAAAAAATATTTTTGAACAATTTTGTCATGAATAATGAAAATACGCTGTTAATATCTTTAAAGTTGTAAGAATATTCCTTGTGAATTTCTGTTCATTCCTTTCTGGCAGAAACTTTTGATAAATCAGTACATTGAAAAAATACCATGGTGCTTTCCACTGAAGAAAAGAAAATACTGTGGTAAACCAGTATACCGGTAATACTGTGCACCTCTACTGACTTTGCTTTCATTTTGTGTTTTAAGTTTACCATTGCACATTACTGTTATTACTACACCCATACAACAAAGATCTCTGTGAACCACTTTTCACATTTTACTGGATTTGATATACTTTTGTATTTAGCTGATGACCATATAGGATTTTGGCATGCTGCATACATACTATCCTTTCTCCCTCTTGTGACAGAGAAATATACCTGTTTTGCTAACCTTACTTTTCATATCTCAAACTCGTTATCTCAGACCTGTCATCTCAGTCATTGTGTCCATGCACTAGGAACTACATTTACAAAAAAAACCTTGATGTCTTCTGCTGTTTCTGATGGAGTTGTTATAAAATCCAACATTCACAACAACAGATAATATAACAAAAAGGAATTCATTCATAAAGGAACCTAAGGTCTTTCTAACTTTGATAGCACCATACAAAATATTCTGAGACACTCACACAAGTCATGCTGTTTGATAGAGGTCTAGACACAGGCAATATACATCACTGGCCACATTTGAAACCAAACTCTCTGAAGTGCTACTACAAAGCCGGCAAAAACCAGAAATGTTATGTCAAACTGGTTTCTTCTTTGTCGAACACCCATAATCTTCCCCAGCTGAATCAAATATAATAATGTGATTGCAAATGAAAACTCGTGCCCTTACCAACCAGAGTGGTTCATTCATCATTCCGCATGCTATTCCACAAGATTTCCATGTAGCATTTCAATGCACTAGTGATAGCAACACTTGCCAGATTTCCAGGACAGAAAATATAAATATCCAAGAAAGTCATGAATTAAAAATTTCCTCAGTCATTAAGCACTTCATTAGAACTGTACCTGGCAGTGCTATTGTACTGCATAGTATCATCATACCATTGCCTACCATAGATCGTTTTCAAAATTGGAACTGATGAAAGTTAAAATTTAACTGTATTAATTAAAATTGTTATTTTCATATGACATCCATTGATTAAATATGATAATACAGTATCAGTGTCAAACGATTTATGTTTCTATTTTCTTGTGCGTAGAACTTATGTACTTAGGGTCAACAGGTCACCTCATTGCCCTCGTTAACATAGTCATCTTAATGCATGATTACAAAATAAAAGCATGTGGCTCGAGACGCTCATTGCACATAACTTTAACAAATAACAATTAGAACTTGTTTTTTTTTTCTGAATTTTTTGTTTCTTTTCTTAGAGCAGCATATATAACTAGATTCTACTTTGATAATTATTCATATTTGCATAAAAGAGTGCAAAACCTTATGACCTTGGTACAGAGTAAGAGGCTGTAATGGAGCAGATTTTTCTGTCGATCTCTGTAGAACACATTTAGTTTGACACGTGTACGATTAATTAGATTTATGGAGTTCTGCGCACGTTTAAATTGCCATAATGCACGGATTGGTACAGTCTCTGTCATGAGTTTAGCGATTTTTGATTAAGGCTACGTTTGTTTAAACTGGACAGGAAAGGTGTCAATTTCTGATCGGTATGGAAAACTGTCATTTCTGAAAGTTACCAGGAATCAGTTGGGTAATCAAGGTTTGTCAGACGAACTGCATTGTTTCAGCAAGTTCGGGCGGGAAATGTATTTCATCCAGATTGGTCACGCTGTGAAGGGGGCGTGGTTTCACATGAAACTCTGTTTATATGTGCAAATAGCAAATTTGAAAATCAGTCTACGCTTTTTTCTGCAAGAGAACAAATGTAAATAGACTCCGAGTGGGTTAAGAAGTAAACTCATTCATAGAAATCATCTAGGGGAAGCAATTGTCTGGAAAAATTGACAGACACGTTCTGGAAGTGAGAGCTTGGGAAAACAAGGTATTTGCAACATTCTTATGTAATTCATTGATACTACTATGATGATGTGTTTGATTTATTTCCTTGTATTTGCATGGATTTATTTGTTTAAGTTCGTAGATTTAATTTCTTGATATGGTATACCTGTGTTGAGTTCGTTATCTGAGTCCGTACAATGATATTTTTCTTTATATAAACATTGACGACTTGTTTGAATGTATAGTCTCGTTTATTATAGGAAATTATGTATCTAGAATTTCATGCCTTATTTTAGTTGAGATGCGAGAATCCATGTGAATTCTCCGACCTATATATGAGTTCACATATGATAACCACTTGATTGTCGTTATAAATACCGTAGTGCAAGGAATTTCATTCATTTGTGTAATTGAGACTAGTCTGGAACTAATGTCTCGGTGGGAGGTTGAAATAGCCATTAGTTGACCATTAATTTTGTGAAACTAGGTTGTTACGGTCTGTCATGGCCAGTTAGACTAGATAGCCGTAGAATCTGTTTGAAGTAGGGTAGAATTTATCTGACATAATGAGGAGGGGGGAGGGTATTGATCTATTCCCCCAGTATAATGTGATGGAAGATTTAGGTTGCTTATTTTTGTTATTTTGGAAAGGCGAGATAGCTCTACGTATTACGTATTACGAGCCCAAAGTGGACACAAAGTTGAAAGGGGCGAAAGAGGCGAGGCACCTGTAAATTTGGAAAAGAAAGTCAAAAGTGAAGAAGATCCAGACTTACTGGTGCAAGGAAGTCAAAAGGGATAGTCGCTGTGGAATTTGGACTGAATCAAGACCATCAGGTTATGAAACTGTACAAGGCAATGTTTTCGATATATTTCACTTGATCTAATGATGATTTAAATTCTATCGCTTAACAGAACAGCTATTGGTATAATCATTTCTTTGTATTTGAAAATTCATTGAAGAAGTTAATTCAAAAAGGAGGAAGTGTATCTTTCAATCGTAATGTATTATTACTTTTGTTTATGAACTTTATTGTTAGAAATCTTTGATTAAATTTTGTCTTTATTTGTAACGGGGGCTCATGTTATTCTGTTCTATATACCTGCTCAGCTCTTTATCTATTCCACCTGTAAATTTCTCAATTTCTACTGATATTTACTCGTCCCGGGCAAATTACACCATCGGTGATCACCTCTAGATAACGATAACCAAACCCATAACACCCACCCCAACAAAGCTGGGAGGGGAGTTCTGACAGAGGCAATAATAGTACCTGATGAATACCATGTTTTGAATCAGTTAATTATATTGTAAAAGTGCAAGATTATTTTAATTTAATGGGAAATATAATCTATGTTGGTGTTTGTACCTGGGCAAGGAAATTCCAGTCATTGGGTTGCATTTTTGTCCCCCCCCCCCAACCAGAGCCTCATGGGGAGATGAATAACGTTGCTCCTCGATTGGAATTTTCTTGTCTCGGTCCAATCCCCAACACAGATTCTATTAATCTAGGATCATAAAACTTGTTTAGCAGATGCATTTTGATAAGCACTACTACCCGGTACCTTAAAATTTTGTGCTTCGCTGACTTGAGTTAAATTTTGCATTTTTCTGACACTGATCGTACTTGGATCAACAAAATGATGTTATACATCTGTTAGTAATGCACCCATACCATAAAAGAATCATGGTGTGTATTAAATTTTTACTGGATTCAATTCAGCATTTGTGATGTGATCATGACCACATACTATCCTATGTACAGTCATGCAATTTAGGGAATGCATCTTGATAAATACTACATCTTTATTGCAAAAAGAGGTCTCCGTGACCTTTAGTTCATGCATTAGTGACTTTGTTGAAGTTTTGTGTTAAGGTCAGTTTATTGGGTGCTGTTTGTTAGAATCATGAAACTTGACAATTGTAAGCAGTTCAGTTAGTAATAAAGAAAAAAAGGGCTGTTAGCTACATTTTAGGCTTTACTAACATGGATTTGTGTTTTGCTTATGTCCACATATATTTTTTTGTTGCTCTATATATATATATATATATATATATATATATATATATATATATATATATATATATATATATATATATA